>JAHWFO010069308.1:644584-745396 GCA_023313115.1 Rhysida immarginata | reverse complement strand
GGAGAGGTCCATCCATTGTGACATATTTAAATTTTTTCTCAAATTTTCATTACGAATTTTTAATGTATTAATTATAAGCGTTTTCATGTGTTTATTTTAAGATATTGCAAAATTTAAAAAAAAAAAAAAAAAAAAAAAAAAAAAAAAGTTCCCCCCCCCCCCGGGGGTTTTTTTATTTTAATTTTTTTGCAAAATTAAAAAAAAAAAAAAAAAAAAAAAAAAAGGAGTCCCAGCCACGCCTGGGTTATCTTCCAGCTTATTTGGTAGCACAGATGATCCAAACATTTCATAAATATACATTTTGGCTATATTCTGTGTGAATGTGAATATTTTGGAAACAGATGCTGAAAATGCGATGATTGAACATTCCGTTTCCAAGAATTATTAATAATGAACATAAAATGATGATGCAGTGACAGGACATAAATAAGGCAGCATCTATTGAGGAGGCAAAGGTGTCACACGTTTCTCCCTTGAGCTTCCTATCAAACGTCCAGGACCGGCAAAAATTTGTGTGTCTGGAAAGGAAAGAAAGAACGAGTATTGGTCAGGGAACAGCTGCAGCTAAAACAGAAAAGGCTATACGGGCATTGAAAACATCTAGACAACGGGAGTTTCGATTGGAGCAAGAGGGTTTAAGAGCTTCTACGTCAAGGGCAAGAAGAACTTGGGTCTAAAGAATCCAGTGATGTTCCCCAGTGGTGAAGAAGGATATCGTTTTAATCTGAGGCAAGTCAAAAAGAAGTTAAATAAAGTTCCGTTATATCATCTAGAATTCCCGTTTTTCGGATTTTTTTTTTAGAATGGATGTGGCATTGATTGAGTTATTATTTAACCAATTTGGAGTTATAATTTAACTTCTTGAGTTTGTTCTGTTTACCTACAAGTATAATTATCCCGGGCAGTTGTATAATAAAAACCCAAAGGTAGTATAGAAGTTTGTCAGCCCCAAGTTCATTTGATGCTCCCCCCCCCAAAAAAAAGTCGTCTTCTCCAGGTTTTATTATCGGCCTATTATATGCATCGTCCATAATACGCAGTAATGATTTTTAAATTTTTTTTTACACATAATACGCATATTATACCCCAAAAATTATGGTACATTTCCAGATTCTCTTACAGCGATTCAAAATGGCCACTATGTTGCGATGTAATTCAGAACAATGCTTCGGGGACAGTTTTTCCACATGAAATTCTGTAATTAATAACTTCAAAAAGTAAGGTAAATTATTTACTCGTTAACTAAATGCAGAACATCAACCAAGAAAGTTAGGGGACACTATACTGCACTTTTACCAATGTGTGCTACTAAACAATCTTTTTAAAGATGTAATAGAAAATATAATTCATAATGCTTTTATGAAAGCAGGAATTACCCCTCTTGTGAATAGTTCAATCATGGGATTTGAAGAAAAGGAAGAAGTGGTTATTAGGCCTAACAAAGAATAGTTTACTGAAATTATGGAATTCTTTGCTCAAACACTTCTGATTTTGAAGGATTTTAAATAATTTTTTTTTTTTGTTAAATGATGGTTCATTTATTTGGAATACAATAAGCTGCATACAATTCTTAGTATTTTATTTTCAATTGATCCAACCATTTAGGAGATAAAGGCACTGAAAGTGTGGAACTTTTTAAAGTTTTGAACCCAATTTTACCGAAATTGAGGGTGGGTCTTAGAGACACTCCTTTCTACTTTTTGATGGTCTTTAAGAATCCAAAGTCAGAATTTCAAAAAAAAAGACCATCAAAAAGTAGAAAAGGAATGTCTCTAAAGACCCATCTTGTATCTCTGTCTTCATCGATAAAATTGAGTTCAAAACCTTAAAAGTTCTACACTTTCAGTGTCTATCTCCTAAATGGTTGGATCAATTGAAGAAAAATAAAAACCGAAACAAACAAGAATAAAACATTTCTCTAATGTTGTGGTGTACAATCTTGAAGAATGTTGAAATATCATTACATATTTCAAAATTTATTTCCATATTCGAAAATGGCCTGTCTTTTTTTTTTGTTTTTTTTTAAATGGAATACACACAAAAACCACTCATATAAAGTACAATAAATCTTCCATTGCAAGTACTCTCTCAGATTCCTATTTTAGAAGTTACCTATTGGTTCACTTTAAGAGAGACACCCTGTATATTGCATATTATAATCTGGTGTGTATTATGGATAGAATTTTTTCCGAAATCAAATAATTTTAAAGTATATTATTCACTAAGGTGTATTACACGGCTGCTCAAAGGTTAATCAACTAACGAAATTCATACATTATTTTTAAAGATAATCAAAAGAATTTTTTGAATGTTTTGATCGCTAATGTTCGACTGTGTGACAGTTTCTGTATAGTGTGTCATTGCCATGAATAGCAATACACCTGACAATGTCTCTTCATGCTGCCAATAAGGATATCAATGAGGTTTAAAGGAATAACAGTTCTGAGTGTTATGGGGTGGGTCCGGCAGACGTGCTGTCCTAAAGCATCGCAAACATGCTCAATTGACCTGGCTGGTTATTCCATACAAACAAACTTTCACGTTTGAGGTACTGGCCCACCATTGCATTCTGTACAGACAAGCATTATTATCCGTTAAAATGGCTTCAGAACCCATGGCTCCTAGGAAAAGATGATGTAAGGTTAAAGGATCTCTTCAAAATATCGAGCTCCTGTGAGTATTCCTCTGTTCGACTGTTGAAGATGTGGAGGTCTGTACATCCACCAGTGGTGATGCCACCCTACATCACACCACCACCCGACCATGTTCTTTCAACCATATTTGTAGGGTGATAACCATGTTCTTGGTTCTCTCCATATCAACATAAGCCGAGAAACGGTTTGAAGACTCGAGATTCACCTGTCAAGAGCACTAAACCTTTGTTGGTGTGTCCAAGTCATGATATTCTTGAGGCCTTTTCTGTGGAGGATGTCAAAAGGGACACAAAAAGCTGGTCAACTTGCATAAAAGGTGCTCCTCACGTAGCCGTCTAGAGACAGTTTGCTGGGAACAGTTTTTCCAGTTGTTACTTAAGGTTTGCACCTTGTATGCCATATGTCCGTGCCATATATGTCTTGGGTTTAAAATCAGAAATCAGTCTTCTCTGGCTGATGTAAAATCTGGATATAGGTCTTCTACAGATGGTTTGCGTTACTTCAAACTGGTTCCAGAGTCTGCTGATGACACTATGGTCCACATAAAGTCATCTTGCTACCTCTGCCCGACTTTGGCCTGCCTCGAGCCCGCCGATCGCTTTCCACCTCATTTCATCACAAACTCTGTCTTTTGATTGTCTGAAGCAGCTACAGCTTCTTAAGTTCAGCAAAATGCATCTTTTATACATGAATTACTTCAACATCTGTCTAAGTTGATTTGTATACTTTGTTATGATGGGCTTTCAAATTAAAACAGGTAATTTTATATGCAATTTTCTTTTGCATATTTTATGTTGCCACAACTAATTAGACTACCAACAAAAAATCTTACTCTTGTAATAAATATTTTACCAGATATTGTCTTTGTTGTTTAACTTTGAGCAGCAGTGTAGGATAATTACATAGTGCGATTCCGTACATCAATCTAAGCAAAACCAGTGTAAAAAACTCTCTGCACCAACACTTCACATAATGAACCGTGCTATGCCACGAGAAAATGGTGGCAATTGTTGAGATTAAATGACGTTTTCCGCCAGCTTTTAGAAAACTTCACGTGATGTTTAGACCCTTAAAATTTGAATTCTGAATATTTTGCATAAGGAACTTTTTATTTACTTTGATGTGAAGAATCATTCTAGGTACCTACTATCCCTCACTTTATGAACACCCTGTATATTGCACCTGTTACTTGATACTTTATTTTGCTTGACTCTGTAGACAAAGTATACTTTGAAATACATCAGCCACTTAATTAAAATTTTGCATCGCTTTACTTTTAAGATACAGTTTTTCATTATTATTTTTTCATTCCAGCAATACCCTATGGTGCTCTAATTTCAAACTATAATGATGTCAGCTAGTCTCAGACTTCAACACATTGCTGCAAATCCCACTGATTTTGTGAAACTGCTGCAGTCATTTGCAAACACTCAGTAAATGAAAATTATCTGCAAAATAATCCACTTACTGCCATTGCAGCCAAGTCATTTTCATAGCTTTGTCTTAATTTGGCACTAATCATAGCTTCTGCTTTAGACATATTATCTACAGAACCTTTAATTGTAATTGTTCTTTCCAAATTAAAGCTATTTACATCGTGAATACTGGGGAGAAAACAAGAAGAAAAATATGAAACATCAAATGTGTTGAAAATTTCCACATAAAAACACTTAAAAATTTATTTTAAAAACCCCATAACAAAATAAATCACGTATTAAGGTAGAATATTACGGTCGGTTGCAACAACGTCAGTTAAAACGATTCTGTCGGTTAGTTAACGATTGGTTAAGTTCCTTAACTGGGAAACGTTGCATCAACCCAATTACTGTCTTGGTTAGCTAACTGGATGGTACATGAGTAACAATGACAGATTGGCTTGTTTTGCTCCAATAAATTCTGGTCAACATGGCTGCTTATTTTCAATAAACTGCTTAATACTTAGCTTATCCAATTAGCTGTCGATAATTAGCTTATCCTTCTAGCCTGCCAAATTAGCTGTTTGAAAGTTAGCTTATCCTAATAGGTTATCCAATTAGCTGTCTGATATTTAGCTTATCCAAATAGCTGCCTGATAATTAGTTTATCCAATTAGTTAAAAACTAATTCTGTTTCATAATGCCCTTTGGTTTCGCTAATCGAGTTAAACTGTCATCATCCAACGTTTAAGCTAAACCGCTATGGTGCAACGTAAAAAATTTTTTAACCAGAACCTTAAAGAATAGTTAATTTTACTGAAGTTGTTGCGTCATAAGAGTTTTTAAATGCCAACCAAAATCATGTACACGTGCATATTTTTTATTATTCCATTAATTTTTGCATGGGGGTATATTTTTGCATATAAAGTTATCATATGCTCCAAATCTATAGCATACCATTCATTAATAATTTGCAAAACTAATAGTTTATATCAAATTATCTATATTTTTATATCATACTTTTAATATTACCAAACTTTTAGTAACTACAGCTTACCAGTTAATCAGTAGAAAATTACTGAACGAGATATTTGAATAATTTTAAAAATTGAGAAAATTGGCTACTTTGGCAAGAACACTATAAATTTTTATTTATGTATAAAATAAAAGGAACAACCCATAAATTCTGAGAATTTGTAGGTAAAAACATTTACTCTAGATCCTAATTCCACCATCACTTTTGACAATGGCCACCTTGGGCTTTTATACAATGATCCCAGTGACTTTTTTTCCTTTTCTGGAAGCAGTAACCAAAGTCTGATGGCTGTAGCATGCTTAGCACCTAGAGCATTTCTACTTTCATCTCTTCAGTTAAGTCAAAACACCGTATTTTTAATTGAAATTTCATTTTAGGGTGCAATTTGGAGTAGCCCAGGATAAGTAAATATTTATTTGTGTGGAAGTCCCTTACCATAAGCAAGATCTGTACAAGTGAACCGTGATGATGTGACAACCGGACTCCTTTCTTCCATGTTTTAGGCAGTTTGTGCCACACGTTTTTCTTGAGACAGTTGAACAACAACTTTTAAGTTTTCAGTAACTTAAACAACTGAAAGGTCGATGTGCTTGACATCAACACGAAATATATGTAGAGTTAAGAGACATTTCTGTAGCAGGAACCCAGAGACACTGAGTGTTGCTGGTCTAAAGATAAATGTTTAAATGCTGTTGGAACTTTTCTAATGAATAAATCCGTTCACATTCTGTAAAATCATGTGAGCTCACTTTCATTTGTCCAACCCTCAAACATTATGCTAGATTTAAGACCAATCTGCAACCTTACATAGATTAACACACATAAATGAACCGATTTAAATAAGTAAATGTTACTCACCTGGACACTGTAATTTTTGTTTCTGTTTCTTGCATGATGTGCTTGATTGTGTTACCGTTTTTACCGATTATTCTTCCTATTAAGTTATTGTGGGCTAATATTTTTAGTGGAATTTCGCTGAAATAAGAATAAAAATAGTTGAAAATAAAATTCCTTCAATACATATAAACGAAGGTATCAATAAAAGAAAAATACACCGAGTGGCCACTTTATTATCATACTTAGGCTTGTAAATTTCAAAAAAGTGGATTAAAAAAAAAGACTGAGAAAGGGAACTTATCACAAACCTTTTGTCTATAATAAGAATTTTAATACATCGAATGGCATTTTGGCCATCCAAATATTTTTACTAAGCAGGATAAGGGCATTTTCAAGTTTATGGAAGAAAGTTTCATGAATTTTGGAAACTTATCTCCTATGCTATGACCAATGGACACAGTGTTAAATACAAAGTTGTAGATCACCCTTCAATTACTTTAATTACTTAAAATCAAAGCTTTATTGGAGGAAAAACTTAGAGAAAAAATTGCATGAAGTTGCAAATAAGCCATATGCAGAAGTCCAGTGCACATGCTTAGTGATGCTCCGTGCAATGCATTAGGGGGATTGATAGTATCAATGACGTGAATTAACTTACAAACTTCAAGTAATTTTTTTAAAATTTCTCCCCAATAAAGCAATGATTTTAACAATTGATTTAAAGCAATTGAATAGTTCTCTATAACTTTGCAATTGATACTAAACCTCTATCTAAAATAGTATAGGAGATAAGTTTCCAAAATTCATGAACACTTTCGTCCATAAACTTGGAAACATCACTACCAAGTAGCCCCTATCCTGCTTAGAATAATATTTTTAATTTCATTAACCTACACAAAATAGTTTTCGCATTATACTTCCATTATCAGACTTTTGCCTCATCTTGTACAATGCGAAACACAAACTGGGATAGTAATTGTGGTAAATATATTAGATATCCCTTTCTGGGTTGAATTTCCTTACAAAAGCAATTCATTTGCAACTAAGCATGGGATCCACCATTATTTGAAACAATTTTACAGGAATAGCTTTCTACCTTTCAAGGATAACTTCCTGCAAATACCATAAAACCATAAACAAGCGCAGCGGCGGTTATTTGGTTCAGAGCAAATTAAATGTGATGCTTATTTCTCTCAAAAGTTAGAAAAATGAAATGGTGAAAAAAAATTCGCAAAATTTTAAAATAATGTACGCTGTTTACTGAACAAATAACGTAATCATGAATTACTTACAATTCTTATCAAAATCTGAATCACCATCACTTTCGTCAATCACAATTTCGCATTTTATGCATTGAAATAAACTTGGTGGTGGCATCAACAATTTCGATAATCACTGCGGTGGATAATTGAGCATGGCGTTATTACCTTCAGTATAGAATTGGTGCGGAGGTAAAAAGGATGTGCAGCACTTATTTGCACTTTTACTGTATTATAAATTGTTGGGCAGTTGATAAATCTCAACAGTCAGTTAGGCTAAGGTCAAAAACCCTCGCCGGTGAGAGAATGATGACGTAATTTCTCACTGGGCTAACAGTCTTTTTCTCGGTGAGGACGGTGAGACTAACCGGTTAGGCATAGCAGCACTAATTGGCGTTTCTGACCGCGTTAAAATGACGTCACAAATTTCTCACTGGGATTTCTGACCGACCAAGCGCTAACTCTTCTCACCGGTGAGAGTTTTTGACCTTAGCCTTAGTTACATCTCAAATGCTCAATAGGATTTAAATCTGATCAATAATATGTTAAATCCCAGACTAATAGAATTGCCACCAATCTTTAACTTTAATAATGCTGAGGTCAATTATATGCCGCATTTGCTCTCTGCAGTCATCATTATGTCATTCAAGTTTTTCCATTCAGCTATAGTCCAGTGCAAGGAATTATGAGCCTATTGTATGCATAGGTTCATGTTTTGCAGCGAAAGGCATAATATTCATAAAGGACACCGACATTTCATTACAAGGTAATTCACAAAAGACAATTCTTTTCTGTGAAACCTCATGGTAGAGACAACCACGAAAAAATTTGCGGGGCTCGGTTTTCTACACTTGAGCACAAAATCAAATACCAAACTCGTTACCCTATTTTTGTCGAAATTGAGAATCCATAATTTTATCAAAGTTCAGGCAGGCTTCGCTTTAGTTGGTTTATATTAAATTAATAATTCCTCATTAAATTTCATACTCAAATGACAAACTTAAATTACTAATCGAATTGAGAAACCAGACTTGAATTCTCAAACTACAAAAGTGGTTTTAACGTGTGTAATTAAGAGTTCCTAAATTCGTTTCAGTCACTCGCCACTTTTCGTTATTGCATATTCCTACAGTCTCCCAAATTTACCATATCCAGTTGTTTTCCTTTATTTACAAAATTATTAATACATCATTCATTGTCTCAACTCCTATTCTAATACTATTACGCCATGAATAGCATAATTACTCTACTCAGAACGCTAATGAAGTAAGTTTGCCTTTCTCAAGGTACAATTACTGGAATAAAAATTTGGGCACTTATACCACCATTAATCCGGTCAATGACTCCTTACAATCGATTTAGGCGTGTTCTCAAGCATTTTGTACTTTTGAACAAACCTTGTTAACCAGCTAAGTCTGTTTATTCTTGCTTACGCTGTAACTTCCGTTTAATGATGTAAATGATTGTAAAATTAGATGAACATGAATTTAGTCTGTACAGTCTCAACCGGTCCGGTAATGTAACAAGTTAAATAAGCTTAATCTGTTCAATGTATAATAATTAACATTTTTATAATTAATTTTTGTTGTTTATTTCTAATTTTTTTTTGAATTATTATTTGTCTGTTGAGACGTACCATGTTGGTTAATACCATACTGGTCCCAGCAGAGCTCTGGTTATATTTCTCTCTCTCTCTCTCTCTCTTTAATCATTAATTAGAATAAATAAACTGTAAAAATCTAAATTGTTTAAAATTATCATGAATTATCGTTTGAAAAATCTGTTGTTGCAAATAATTCTGAATTTGTCATCTGGAATTCTTAGATTGGTTCTTTCAGTGTCAATACAAACCAAGCATTCACTGCATCACTATATTGACATGGTTACATAACAAAAGAGGAAACCAAGATCTTACACTGGATCAGAAGTTAACAATTCTAGATGCTGTAGAGAAATCCACAGCAAAGACCAGTGGTGGATTTATGGGGGTGGCTACAGGGGCTATAGCCCCCCCCCTTTGGTCCTAAACTTATACCAGTTACATATACTGTAAAGATTTTTAATACTGCAATAATTTTACAAATTTACATTTACAAACTTCAGTATAGGAAAGACCCCAGGACCGTCACTTCCCTGGGGAGGGGAGGCAATTATTTGAAATAACTTATAACATATTAGCCAAACCAGCTGATTAGCCAATTTTTTTTTCATTATTCACGGATCGGATTCTAAATGCTTAATATGCAATCGTGTCCTATCGGGTAAAAGAAAATACAATTCTACCCGACATCGAGAAAATTGTCACATTAAAACGAAGGAAATAAAATGGTAAACTCGTTGAATTGATAATTAGCAATTAGACTTTAAGGAACTGATCAACGTAATGTGCAATAGGGGGAGAAGGAAGATTACCCGCGTGCATGGACATCCCTGGATTAGACAGCGAGCCGTTAAGTTCATGTAAAAAAACTTCAATAGCCACTTATTTTTAACAATCTGGTGTGAGGCTTGATTCACAGCACTGCATCATCAGGGTTTCCTTTCATTATCGATTAGTAGGAATAGACCTTTTTCGCGATACTTGAGCACCAAGTGGTGGCAGATATGAGAAATACACCATGAGAAAAACAAAGCAGGGCTACAATGAGGTATTTATGAAAACGGATACGATATGCCAATTAATTGTCCGGTTTAGTTATGTTTGAATTGGAAAGGGAAAAATCTAAATGTCTCATTTCATTATTTTCCAAAAAATGAAAAGATATAAAAATTAAATGAAATTTTCCTTCCAGTAGAAATGACAGATATAGAAAAAAAGAAGGACGAGACGCAAGAACTCTGGAATAAAATAAAAAATCAAAATGAACACAGGGTCGCAAGACCCTGAAAAAATCTTCATATGAGCGCTCGGCTGATAATAGCCATTTTTCATTTCTCCGAGTAACTGTCTTGTGTATTGTAAACTCCATCTATAAGAGTAAATTTTCGATTTCCCGACGGTCCTCTTACACCGGTTTCGACTGTTTATCTTAAGGTCCATTCACACTGGTCGGTCAAGTGACGGATGGATGGCGATGGACATAATTGCGCATGTGCAGTTTATTCACTTCCGTGAACGCATTGAGAATTGCCTCTGCCGGATAGCAATGAAAAATGTTCAACTTTTCTCAACTGACAGCCGGCCTTTATCCAATCACAGTCGAGCAAGGGAGGAAAGGAAAATGTCCGACGATAAAATACTTGCCACTGCTAGCCTAGATAACCTTATAGATAATTATTAAAAAGACTGCTTTTTAAATGGAGAAATATTTTGATTATATGCTGTTTTAATTAATTAAAAGGATTCCTTAATTTATAGGAACGATTCTGAATATTTTAATTTCTTTTAAGAAGTTAGATCGTAAAATTAAACACGGTTGGCACTTCGATAGCTTCAATAACATCGTGATGATCAGCGATAGTTCAAAAGTTTAGAAACTTCTTTATAGGCAGAAAACTATGCACACGTGAATATAAATAGGATAAGGATATTAAGCGCTTGTATTTTGATTTTACAGCCATGCTTTCACAACAAACTATGACTGCGAACCGCCAGGTCTCTCAGACTCTCTCCTGCCGTGGCCTATCTATCGTGTCTGCCACGATCCGACACACGATGCGTCAGTGGGAACAATGATGCGTTTGTCTTTGCCGAAGAGTGTGAATGGGCCTTTAATTATCATTCTTCTTGTTTACAATTTCTGTTAGTTTTATTCCCATGTATTTGCTATTGCACTAGTGATGTGCGATAGTCCCTAAAAAAAATATTGATAGTACTATCGCCGATAGTTTACTCCATAAAAAACTATCGATAGTACTAACGATACTATCGGGGGGGATCACTATCGATACTACTGCTTTTATTGTTTACACAGAAATAAAAGAGAAAATGCACATCCAATAAAAGAAATAACATTCTTTTATAATAAATTCTTTATTAGATATTACTCCAGTCATTTTTACATAACGACAATATACTGCAGATCAAGCCGGGGAGCATGTCACGATCTGCCCGCAAGCAATACAAAACGAGATGCATGTATCCTTCGCGAACGGCCGTGATATCAGATGAAAACGCCCGCCATCACCGTAACTGGACAAAAATTTTTTTGGCTGATTTTGTAAAATTCCCTGACTGTTACAGAAAATTCCCTGACTTTTCCAGATTGAAGACAGTACGACAATCGAACAGTGAAGCGTACATTGAGCAATGATCACTAACAGCACCTGAGCTACATGGCTTACATAGACTCGCGAAAACCACTGTTTCCCAGTTCAAGCAATTCTATTGGTTCTTTGTTGGTAGTCAATACCTAGCTGATAGTTGATTGGATATCTTATATGATACGATGAAACAGACCTGTATTTCTGCATTTATCAAAGGGTTCAATATTTAAAGTGAACCTTTAGTCAAAATTTTTTTTTGATATTTTATACATCTAAGTCTGAAAACACTAGTCCGCGTGGAGAAAATTTAATATCTACCTTTATTTATTAATACACAGCATTTTTAGGCGAAAAATTATAGCCCATGGAGGCTGCCATCTTTCCCCGAATTCACAAAGGAACACGGGAATTATGTGCCGTCAGGTATGACTGCGCAAAACCAGGCCAACTATAGATGAGAATGCTCAGCTGCAACAGGCAATCCAGCTTTAAGAAATAATAGGCCTGCATTGCTTATGGCTGTAATAATAGGTCTACGACAAACAAAACTTACAGCTATCATAAGTTGCAGCTAAAAAATCAACAACTGTTGAAGCAATGGTTGCATAATATTAACATGGAAATAGTCAGGATGTGTTCGGATCATTTTACTGAATCCTGTTATGAGAGAGATTTCAAGGGAGAATTGTTAACGGCCGCAAGAAGTAGGCCGCCGTCCTCGTCTCCTGAAGCCGGACGCGATACCGACGGTTTTCGTTCATCGGCAACCTGAACAAACACCAAGGAGAACACTATCCAAACAGATCCAGAAATACAAAGACCGATTTGCAGTAAGTTTAAAATTCAAAATGAAATGTCAGCATTTCTTATATACATTTGGAACATTTCGGTAAAAGGAACGAAGTTAAAATATATCGCCGAACTCGATAGCATTAGGCTTAACACGCGAATGATAAAATAGATTAGGTTAACCTTTACCCAGTTGGCGATATTAATTAAATTAATTTTTACAAAAACTAAGTAATTCTTAATATTTATAATCCATTGAATGTTGAATATGGTTACTCTAAAACTAAAGGCGACATAAAAACTAGAATGTAAACAGTTTCACTGGTTTGGCTTCCATTTCTCCCTTCTGCTGCCTCTGTTCAACTCAAACCTCGTTAAAGCTGGATCACGTTCTCATCTATAGTTGGTCTTGTTTTGCGCAGGTCATACCTGACGTCACATAATTCCAGTGTTCCTTTGCGAATTCGGGGAAAGATGGCAGCCTCCATGGGCTATAATTTTTCGTCTAAAAATGCTGTTTATTAATAAATAAAAGGTAGATATTAAATCTTCTCCATGCGGACTAGTGTTTTTAGACTTACAAGGGAACCCCACATAGAATTCCGATGCACTTTTTTTTGCACGCAAGCACACCGTGGAAGCGATAGCGTTACACGGCAGTGATGCACCCTGGAAGTGCGCAGAGTTCAAAAAACATGGCGGAAAGAGGATAAGCGAACTTGTTAGCGGCGATCGATAAATAATTGCAGTTAGAGCACTGTTATTAAGCATAAAACCTTAATTTTGCTATACAATTATTCGTCTCGAAATAATTTATAAGATGAGGTAGGCATCCATGAATACTATTTTTTATTTAAAATTATAAAGCACTGCGATGCATACCCCCTCACCACCGCAACGTATTACTCGACGTTGCACATGAAGCCAGCCCCGTGTTTGATTACCGAATTACTTAATAAAATGAAATAATAAATTAAGGAAATGGTTAGTAATTACTCTAGGCATTTTTTACTGGAAGGCAATTAGCTAATTGTAATAATCTATTTTAAAAACTAAGTTTGTTTAGAAATTTGAGAAGCGATTCAATTGCCATCTGCTGCTGTCTATTTCATCTGAAGTGGGTTTGTGCTTATTGCTGTGAGTAGTGGAAGAAAGAAGTTCCGTTAAGCGCATTAATACACCGCTTTAACAATGGCTCAAATTTTTTCGTTTTCATGGTTTATTTTGAAAGAAACAATAATCCGCACTCTTATTTTGCAAGCATCTATTATAGCTTCAATTGAGTAACGTATTTTAATTTGGTGGAAATCTGTGACATACACGTTCGAGGGATTCCCTTGTTAGATATATCAAAAAAAAAAAATTTTTTTTGACTAAAGGTTCACTTTAAGACATTAAAAAATTGATAATGAAATTATGCAAAGTAAACAAAAATATAGAAGATATGAGACAGTCTAACCTCAGTTTAATAAATTTCTAGGGACTGAAAAAAAAAATCCATTTAATTGAAATTAAAATAGAAGGCCAGATTGAGAAAAAATTCGCTAAACTGAGGTTCAACTGTAATTCTAATAGAATGGACATTCTTAATAGAATTGAACATACAAAATAGAAATTTAATCCTCTGATTTATGAAAAATCGAGTTCTGCATATACCTTTATACCTTAATTTAGAAATGCTTATAGATTTGATTGCTTGCCCAACAAAAGCTGAAGTAAAATAGACTTAACATGTATATATACATAGAGATTCATAATTCAATGTACAAACTTTTAGAGGAGGTAGTATGGGTTATTCTATGCAAAAAAAGTTCATATGAACATGGGTCCGAACTTGAATGATAACCGAGATATGAACAGAAATAAAAATGCTGCCACCAAAACCAACGAGTTAATAACTCAGGTTTTATGACACCTAGGATAATGAAATTCGGTTGAATAGAGCCCATAAAAATGTTTATACCATTAAAATTTGATCGAATTCCAAAGAATAGTTTCCGTGTTACGCATTCAACACACACACACACACACACACACACACACACACACACACACACAGAAGACCGATCATATTTAACATTTCGAAAGTCTAAAGTCAATAAAACCTGACAGACCAAGGGTGCTATGTTTGACCTAGGAACCGCAGAATTAGATACAATGAATGGGTGGTGTTGTCATTGTGATGGAGCGAAAAAGTTCCTCTTGGCCAAAGGTCGGTTCGTTTCCCTCTTACAGCACCACGAAGGTTGATGGTTTGGCTTTTCGAGAAAATCGAAAACAGACAGGCATGTATTACACACACTCACTCTCATGATGCCAAGTAGCAACTCACGAATTCTGCATACATGACCAAATGCATGCATGCGGATATACTTTACCTACATCTCGTCGCCGGAAAAGAAAACCTACGCTTCATTCATAGCCAGCAAAAATAAAGGTCCAAAATTTTTTTATCGGATAAAGGGTGCTGATAGTACAACATTTATATGTCTCATTTATATAAATCAGGATTTGTGCATTCTTCTCATGAAAAAAAATAGGGCACTCCCAAAAAAAATTAACAATCAATATTAAAATTGGGCTAAAATATGTTGTAATAAACTTCTCCAAAAATTTAATAAATAAGCTCCTTACTGCCATGTTTATGCTAACGCTTATTGCGACATAAATAACTTTGTGAATATTAATTTGAATACTGATAATTTAATTGGCACTATTTTTGAATACAGGCTGTCCGGAAATAAATGGTAAATATCCATACACATGAGAGAACATGTATAAAGAAGCATTTTTATTCCTATGAACATGGTGTCGCAAGCCAACCCCCACAGAGATACAGGGGAATTAAAGTATGTTACACTGCCTGATTGTTGGCTTCCCGCGAACGACTAGGCAATGTGGTGCAGCCCACATTGGAGCCTACAGACCTCAGGACTCACATGCTCTTAATAACTGCATCAACGATCCCATTTGTGAGGGTTCAGGTAGTAAGCTTATTTGTGAAATGATCCCGATTGTGTAAATGTATGCAAATCAATACGTGTGCCACGACCTCCAGTGACATTTAAGGTATTAAAGGTTTGTGGAGTGACCTGACAGGGGTAGCCATCCGAGCATACATTGACATCTCTTGAACAGATGTGGGCTGCACCACATGGCCTAGTCGCTCGCAGGACACCAACAATCAGACAGCGCAACATACTTTAATCACCCTGTTTCTCTGTAGGGGTTGGCTTGCGACACCATGTTCATAGGAATAAAAGTGCTTCTTTATACATGTTCTCTCATGTGTATGAATATTTACCATTTATTTCCGGACACCCTGTATATTAAAAGAAAAAAAAATTCTGAAGTTGAAGGTTTCACATTACAGCAAATCTCTTGAAATCTGGACTCCTAAAATCCATAATTTCCAGAAGCCAGTCTGTTTTCCAGAATTCTGCTTCTGCTCTTGAAAAAAATTGATTTCAAAAAGCTTCTCTTAGCAATTTTTGACCACTTATTTTTAATCTCTTGACATTTATGATAAATGTATACATATTGCATGTTCAAAACTTTACAGAGAATTCAGTTTTATAAATTTCTGTCCACTTTTTTGCTGTCAAAGCCAGAGCGATAGCAAGTTTCGAAAGTAAAATGACAACATCCAATCGGAAGGGCAGAGAGGGTGTTAAGTAAAATTTTTCAAAAGTATTTCCCTTCATGAATTCTGACCATTTATTATTTCATCTCAGTACATTTATGATGAATGCAGACATGCTATACACTTGAAACCACATAAAAAATATAATGAAAAGTGAATTCTCAGTTTCATTTTTCAATTTTAATTTTATGTCCACGTGACTAAGGAAATACTGTACCAATTGGCTGCAAGCATTGTGCAAATCAAAAGTGAACGTAAACACTAAAATTGAACTACACGTACTATCGTTATTTGTGAGGTTTCAATAGATGGTGGCTAGATGGGAGAAGTATCTTCAGTTGATACAGAGTCTATGTTGAAAATGAATGTTCGCGAGAGTTTTTACATGGCCTACAAAGATAAGAGAAGTTGCACACTTCCAACTGGTTGTTACCATTTTGGTTTCGAAACTTCACTAATCATGCTGTCTTCCTTCTGCGACAGACATGTGGATGGAAACTTGAGAAAAAGTGAGCTCTTTGTATAGTTTCGAACAAAGATGTATACTTACATCAAATGTCAATCGCCAAAAAAAAATAAATTTGGGAGCCGGAGAAAAAATGTTAAAACCGATTTTGCGTTTGAACAAATCTATACTGTATGTATAAAAAAATTAAACAAATTTTCAATATATTAATACGTTCCTTATTTAATTAACTGAATTGATTGTTTGGCAACATTTATTATGCGATAAACATTAATACACTGGGAAAGACAGCCACCATTTTGTTTTTCTGCCATTTTCAATGAGAACTGAAATCTGGACCTACCCTGGTGCCACTGATTCCAGATTTGTAGGGTTTTCTGTATTTATTAAAAGCATGATCACTTCAACGTTAAATGTAAATTAATTAAGGATGAATCCCAATCAAATCATTCAATGGATTTTAGCAATAATTCACAACTTCTTACGAAGTTTCAGGTTCCTATTGACAACACAACTTATTCGATTAACATTAAAATCTGATAACTTATAGATGTGTATTCTCTGCTGTTTAGTTATTAATTTTTCTAACATTAAGGGAGTTTTATAAAATTTTCCTTGTATTATTAAATAGATTAGTCTCTAATAAAATTTAACCAAAATGGGGGTGGATATTCAAAATTTACGAGCATGGAATGACACGAAATAGACTTGAAGTATAAAAGTACAAGGAAATTAATAAAATCCACATTGAAATGGATCTGCATTAGTGCCAGATGGATTTCCTCATATGTATGTTTAGCAAACATTTTTTAATTTTAAAAACAATAGCTATTACAAATGTTAAACTAGGACATCTGTTAAATATTTTAATAAAAATTTATTTTAGAAATTCATTTCAAATAAACATAAGAACTTGTGAAAAAAGTGATATACATTGTTTCCGAAAAAGAATGACATTTTTGTGACTTTATAACTTTTTATTCCATTTGACTAGAACTTGGTTTTTATATTACAATAAACAGTATTCAAATTTATGTTGGCAATAACCATACAGTATTGCAGCAAGCATTTCGCCGTTTGATGTAAACATGGTGTCTGTACAAGAAAGCTCAGTGAGCACCAACCTCCAAAACTAATGGATGTACGAGGGGAGATCAAAAAGTAAGTTGCACTTACTCGCCGCAGGAGCGCGCTGTGTGTCGCAATCTTGGGCAAAGCGGAGAAAGGGACATTAACTGCGCAGACGTCGGATAGGACGGTTGCTGTGGTTTCCCGTTGTGTTTTGTGTGACTAGCGGGCTAAAAGCAATGGCGCGTCAACTGGATGTCCACTCCAAACTTGAGGTGCGAGCAGCAATCCGATTTCTATGGGCCAAACAGGTGAATTGCACGGACATTCATCGTGAAATCACTGCTGTATATGGAAATTGAGCGCCGGTGTGATTTTGTTGCACGAGAACGCAACACCTCACAAGGCCCGCCAAACGTGCGAACTGCTGCAGCGATTCAAGTGGGAGGTTTGGCAACATCCTCCATACAGTCCCGACTTTCATCTTTTTGGTAAGCTCAAAACGGAACTCCGTGGACAAAGATTTCGAAACGATGAGGTGAAAGCGGCTGTCACCGTGTGGTTACAAAACGCTAGTGGAGATTTCTATGCATCTGGAATCGAAAAGTTGGTTGATCGTTCGGATAAATGTTTAGGGTCTCTTGGGGACTATGTGGAAAAGTGAACCTACATTGTATGCTGCTATAGCAGTGTTGCTTTTGTATAGGTGGTGTAATAAATGGCCATACCGTGGAAGTGCAACTTACTTTTTGATCTCCCCTCGTACACACGCCTAAATTGAAACCATTAATGGACTATATGCCCCCAGTAAACTGCCCAAGTTTCATGGCGATAGGTGGCACAGGAGCAATGTTGAAAAACAAAAGTCGTGTGCACTCTTTCCCATTGTGTAACATGGTTTGTCGAATTTTTAACAAACACAAAAAAGAGGAGGGGTCCATACTTTAAGAACTTGTTTAATTAACATCTTAGTGCCATCCAATAAAAAGTTATAAAATCAAAAACTGTTGTCATTCTTATTTGGAAACCCTGTTTATCAAAAAAAAATGAGAAATTTAATATTTCTAACATTCTAACATTTATTAATTCAGAAAAAAACAAAACAAAACTGTACCAACTTAAAAATATATTCTTAACAACGATCATAATACAGTGGAACCTCAGTTCACGAACTTAATCGTTCCAGGAATCTGTTCGCGAACCAAGTTGTTGGTGAACCGAGCCAACATTCCCCATTCAAATCAATGTTAATATAATTAATCCGTTCCAACTATCAAAAACAAAATTTTTCCCTAAATTTTAATAATGGGTGGAGTACAGTAATTTAAGAATGACATTGAAGACAATTGTACAGCCATGCTGTCACTAAGTATCTTAAAGACAACCAAGTTGTCAAGAGAGAAAGCCAATGGAAGGCGGACAACCGCTTCACAGATCAGGAATTTCTCCTACCCAAACCATCAGAAAGTTTGATGAACACGCAATCTTTCTTTATATATAAAGACTAGAAGAGGACCCGGCATTGCCCGGGATAATTACGCTTGTAGGTAAACAGAACAACCTCAAAAAGCTAAATTAAACCTCCAATTTGTTAAATAATAACTCAATCACTACAATATAGAGCGAAGGGACTATCCATTCTAAGAAAAATCCGAAAGACAGGAATTTACCTCTTCACTGAAAAAATCCATTCTAGGTGATATACCGGGACTTGATTTACCGAAAAAATATTTTTTAAAGGCTCACAATGGATGGACCTCTCCAAGGATGCCTTCTAGTCTAAATTTTTTACTCACGTAATCTTACTTTAGATGTACACTTGATGTTGTTGCAATTTCCTTTCTTCTTTTGATGTCTTGAAGCAAAAATTGGCCATTCATCACTTTGTGTTGTATAGTGGTTGCCGATTCTTCTATTTACTTGCTTACCATTTGCTCAATACAGCACGGAGCTAAAGGAGTGCTTCCTCTATAGTCTTTCACTCTTCCTCAATAGTCTGCTAACTCATTATCTCCAATTACTGATCATTTTTAAAGATTTTCAAGAAATTGTTAAGTACTAAGAATTCTCTTTTCTAAGAAAAGCCTGAATAACAGGAATTCTATGCATTGAATTCTATATTGCACAAACTTTGCCTTGCATTGTTGGTCATGAGACATACCGTAATTTTCGGTAGTAATGCCGCAGCAGCAAAAATTTAACATAAATGTAAAATCTCCGACAGTAGCGCCGCGGCAGCCGATACGCCGCATGCTTTTAAACTTTGTTTTAAGCGTAATTATTTATTATTTATTTTCCTATATTATAATCTAGTGGGGATTTATTAGATTTCAATGCAAAAACGAGCGTTAAAACGCAAAAATCTACGTACGAGAAAAACAAAACTTTAAAGAAAATTCGAAACCTAAGAGAAAAAATTTTAAAAAATAAAAAATATACAAAAATCTTAGCTTTTATCTTCAGCTCCTTCGCCCCTACCGTGTATCCAGCTATAAGAAATTTTAATTAAAAAGCACAAAAGAAATAGCTTGGAAGAAAGGTTATGATAACTGCCATGCCGAATTTGCTGAGGGTAGGCCCAATAAATTATCACAGGAAAGCAAAAACATCATTGCTAATAACAGTGGCAAAAGACGTCGCAGCTGTGTCAACGTTGCACAAGAAATTAAAGCCGAAACAGATGCGTGCTGTTCGAGAAGCAGGTGGTGGCCACACTAAATATTGATGTGATAAAAGCAGAAATAAACGTACTTTTTGATTATCAACCGCAGAACATTCCACTTAGTTTTGTTTATTTTCCAGACCCCTAGCAAAAGGTTATGCACAACCCTGTATATTGTTGGTCCGTGCAGAGTGTTTGTGAATTGCGTGTTGATACTTATTTTTGCAAAAACTTTGTCTTGCATTGTTGGTCATGAGATATTTCTCATCAATATGCCCTGCCATAATCATGAATATCTACTGTTTATCAATAATTATTATTTTTTCGAAATCTGAGGTAGACAGTGACTTTCCTCATGCTTTGAAGGTCATGTATGCGAAATTTTATCAAGATCTGAATAAAACTGTAGATTTGTATAAAAAACAAACAAACATCCTTCTTTATATACTAGCAGAGGACCCAGCGTTGCCCGGGATAATTACGCTTGTAGATTTCGGAAAAATAATTATCGATAAAAAATCCATGTTCATGGTTATGATGGCATATAAATGAGAAATATCTGATGACCAACAATGCAAGGCAAAGTTTGTGCAACAATAGGTATCAACACGCAATTCACAAACACTAGGGCAGGGATCGACAATATATATATCATGACCAACAATGAAAGGCTAAGTTTGTGCAATATAGATAAATTTCAATTTGTAACAATGCATAGAATTCCTGTTATTCAGGCTTTCTTAGAAAAGAGTTCTTAGTACATAATTTCTTGAAAGTCTTTAAAAATCATCAGTAACTGGACATAATGGAGAGTTAGCAGACTATTGAGAAAGAGTGGATAGTCCCTTTGCTCTATGTTATATTGATTGAGTTATTAGTTAACCAATTGGCAGTTATAATTTAATTTTTTGAGATTGTTCTGATTACCTACAAGTGTAATTATCCCGGGCAACGCCGGATACCTCTGCTAGTAAGAAATAAAGAATATGAACTGAAGGAGCAAACTCTCAAATAAATATTATTTGAAAAAAATGGATGAAAAAAATTCTGCAATCTGGATTCAAACCAGGAACCTCCTGTGTCATGCGATAGCCCAATTGATAGAGGTGTCGAGAATAACATTAAAGATATATAAAACCTAAATTGCGAACGATATTCACACAAATACAAAGTGGCACTATCTATTTAGTATGTACAACGGCAAGTTAGTGATGCGCCAGTTCGTGAACCTATATTTGATGCGTAAACCGAAACAAACACTGTTCATAAACCAGGGCGTTCTGGACAGAGGTTCCACTGTACTTAAAAGAGTCCAAAAATCCATTTTGGGGGCTGTCAAGCAATTTAATAAAAGGCTCTAGTTGGCTGAATTAGTTTTCCAAAAAAGAATGGTTGTCATTTTTTCCTTTCTTACAGGGACATTAGTGCATCCTATAATCCACAGTTTTGTATATTTGCATATTTGCTTTTGTAAGGTAGTTCTGCTGGGCTCTATCGAAGCAAATTTGGGTAATAAAATATTTCATTGAATGAAAACAAAAAGACTGAAAATTTTTCAATGAAAAGTAATAGAATTGGTTTATCATTTCTTAAAGGTTTTATCAATGCATTTTTTAAAATTGTTACAAAATGCATAAGAGATACAGAGAAACTCTGCCTCTTTTGATAATAACAATACCTTAAAATATTTACACTCATTCAATAGCAACTTCTTATTGCAATAAAAAGCTGCCCTTTTACATGATAAAAAAAAACAAACAAGCATCCCTACATTTAATTCCAAGACCCCATTGCCTTCTTCTAAGAACTTAAATTTTGGTCATGCTACGATCATCTCGAGTATATGATCCTGTATACGAGTAATAAACTTCAATCAGAAGCTCAATTCCATCAGAGCTTGCTCAATTCTTTACAAATAATCAGTCCTCAATGATTCACCCCTTCTTTCCCATATTGTCTTGAAAGTGTAAGATTCATGAGTAAACCTTGCAAAGTCATTTTGGTTTTTAACTGACTTCAGCACATAAATAAAGAAAACAATTTATTAAGGTTTCTTCTCTTGCTCAGTTTGCACAAATTTGCTTTAGTTATCCTCCAGAGACCTCCATAATGCCAAGTTGTCCATTTGCTTTTCTCAACACTTGTTGGATCTTTGAGCTGGATATCTTTAATTTAAAATTTTAATCATTAATAATTTTAAATTTCATTTTAACAATAACTATTCAAAAATTGTTACAATTGCAGCTTTCTAATAGACCAGATAAGGAAACCCAAACCAGCACGTCATTGAGGCACTGATACTAGGCACAGATAGTGCATTAATAATATTAGGTTGGTGCAAAATTAATGACCGATTGGATTTTGTAGATGTAGATTTTGTAAATTCAGTATGCAAATTATTTCTCGACTAATATAGCCATGAGACATGCCATTTTAAAGCTGTACTTCTCTTTAAGCTGATACTAAAAACTTGTTTAAACGTCTTACGTTGTGAAAGATTACATCAATTTTGCAAATACTATCTACACAAGAGATACACATCATTTTATTGCATGAATTCAAACTTGGCCATAATGCTGAGGAAGCAACTCAAAATATCAAAGCTTTAGGTGATAGCACAATTTCTCAACATACAATGCACAGATGGCTTGAATAATTCCTTGTTGGCAATACCACCCTGAAAAATGAGGATAGTCACGGCCATCCAATGAAAGTTAACAATCAATTGAAGACAATCAAAGGGGGCCAGGTAAATTCACACGAGAAGCTGCCGAGGAGCTCAAGGTAGGCTATTCTATAGTCATTTGCCACCTGAAGTAAATTGGAAAGGTGAAAAAGCTCGATAAGTGAACCATACGAGCTAACGAAGTGGGGGTGGGGGAATAAAGGGGGGGGGGGGGGGGTTGCAGTTTTGACGTCTGCTCTAGACTTCTTTTGCACAACAAGAACAACCAGTTTATTGATCATATTGTGACATATGATAAATGGATGTTGTACGACAACAGTCGACAATCTGCTCTTGGTTGAACTATGAAGAGGCTCTTTGATACTCCCAAAATCCAAAAGAAGTTTATGGTGATTGTTTGATAGTCTGCAATCAGGCTTGTTCATCAGCGCTTCATGAATCAGGGTGAAATTATTACTGCCAAGTCACACTTTCAACAATCAACGACATGCAGCAGAAACTAACACAGACCAGCATCAGTCAATCAAAAAGGTCCCATCTTGAGAGATACTTCTAAAACCACAAAGATATGAAAACTGCCTTCAATGAGTTCGTCACCTCCAGAAGTCCAGAATTCTACACCACAGGAATAAATATGCACATGTCTCATTGGCAAAAGTGTGTTGACTCTGCTGGATGTTACTTCGATTAATGAAGTGTTGTTTGAAACGAGTTATTACATTTTAAAGTAGTCGCTACACATTGGTCATTAATTTTTGCACCAACCCGATAGATAAAATTAGCTCTTGATACCCAAGATGATTGAAATAAATGCTCATCGTTCATTTAAGTTAAATTTTCTTGGTTAACTTTATGCTTCGACAGTTCAATTTTGAGCTGCGAACATTCCATCTATGGTAATCAGCAACAGCAATTTTCTCGCATGTACTATGGTGGACAGTGCATCAGCGCCATCTAGCAGAATAGTTTTTTGCAATATTCCCCATTTTTTTTTTTTTTTTTTTTTTTTTTTTAAATAAATTTTTTTGATACAATTTCAAGGTAAAAAGTTTAATTACACATTTTAATGATGAATTATATAGGCCTAGTTTGTAAACATTTTTATTACTTAATCCTTTTTTCGATTCCATAGAATTACAGGGTGATTCAGTCAATTTCTGACCATTTCAGTACTATGATGTATTGACCCATTAATGTTTACAAACTTAGCATTTCAGTATGATATTTTAGGCAGTTCGGAGTTTTTATTCCCGTGGAAAAGTCTTGATGATATGCTAAATGTGGCCACCACGAACATTTTGAACTGCTCACAGCCGAATGGTGAAATTGTTCATAACTATCCAGGATTTCTGCATCCACAAGAGTGCAGCAGTCGACGATGCTTTGTCGCAGCTGGTCTAGGGTTCTTGGTGCTGTAGTGAACACACTATCTTTAAGGAAACCCCAGAGAAAAAAATCACATGGGTTTAGGTTGGGACTCACAGGCGAACATATTTTTTGGTAGGGGAATCGACCAACCTTGTGCGAACGTTTTCGGCAACTTCGGCCGTTCGAACACGAGCTTTGTCCCGCCTTTTTTCTTGCCTTTAACACATCCAGTGGCACGAAATTGCTTGACAAAATCCATGATTGCTTGCCTGCCTGCTGCGTCTCGACACATACTCCTGCTAGAACTTTCTTTGCAAGGTTACAGGTGATTTTGTCTCAAAATACCATTCGACAACCTTGCATTCCTGCTCTGTTGATAAAGCGGGCACCATTTTTCAACAATACGATTTTCATGCAGCACCGTTGCAACAATACAAACTCCAACTACTTAGAAATTCGATGTGGCGCTCATATTCTTTCAATTGTTTATCCCTAATGCATGTCATTCGAGTGAAATGGTCAGAAATTGACTGAATCACCCTGTACACGTACATGTGAAGATTCTATGAGGATGGGTCAAAAGTTATCTATACTTTTGCCATAACACATCAAAGTTGTCATATTGCATGCGTGCTTAGAGTTGGTACAAAGGTCATAAAAAATGGTTTTCTTATTTGTGAAGGCATGATTTGTTGATAAGTTGTATGTACGGTTGATTTACATCTTCAGTTCCTTTTTCTAAAAAGTAGTACGCTCGTCCTGAGCCTTTTGTGATTGGAGTGCTGAATTTTGCAAGAACACTGCACAAAGGCATGAGGCAAATGTCATGCCTTCTTGATGGCCATTGAAATGATGCATGAATTTCACTTGTACATCACCTTCTTCATGCTTGGAAATAATTATGCCATAAAACCAGTGATCATAAGCATATGGTATCAATGAATCTGTGCTAAGTTCTGACAATGTAATAAACCCGCCTTGAACTATTCTGCCTCCCCTTGTCATCGAATTTTGAAAATATGTTCGATTAAAAAAACTGAAAAAAATTATTTTTATTTTTTAATAATTTTACATGTAAAAATAGGAACATGGGCTATTTTTTTCTAGAACTGGCACATCTTACACAACACCATAAAAAAAAAAGCATTGATATGTTTGTTTTTGACAGAGTTATGATTTTTTTAATAACAAACGCCAGACATACCTAAGACGCCTAATTTACTTAAACTTTGACACCCTGTATTTCCAAAAGTATTTGACTTAGGTCAAAATATTTTGGCATGGTTTCATAACTTGGTAATAGCAACAAGTAAAAAAAAACCAAAAAAAAACCTGAAGCATTTCTTTTTTATCCTGGGCGATCTGATATCGAATGATCCACAACTGTAGTCACGTTTGCAAAGTTTGATCCCATTTGTCATTTGTGTAATTTACCTTCCAGCTATTACAGTGTAAACTTTGTCTGCTCCACTAGCAGTTTGAACCAAGGAGGAACAACGAGCAGTGATCCGATTTCTCTGGCCGGATGATTTGATTGGCAGAACCATGAGTAATGTTCAAAAAAGATGCTACCTCTTGATGTTAGGATGCCTATTCACCAGGATCATCTCTTGAGCTTGCCGAATCTTCTTGACTATGGTGAGGTCAGTGTAAGTCCTGCTCTTTTTCATGTGTCACACTCATCCGTCCAAGTATTTTGAAGACTTAACAGATACCTCCTTGGTAATGACATGTTTTGTATCAGATTAATTAGCCATAATAATGTATTCAAGTTTCGTAAGTTCTATCAAATTCAAAATGTCACCACAATGGGCTGCAGTATAAGTTCCTTTCTTGCAGAACAGTTTCTAAGAAAATTGGAAAACCAAGCCCCACTTAATGTTAACTTATTCCCCTTCCATTTGGATTAGATATGTCAACGACGTGTTCTCTGTATATGAACACGACCATTTCAGCTCTGATCAAGCTTTTCCCTACATCAAATTCATAATTTGCCTTCCTAGATATATGGATAGTAAGAACCAGTACCTTGCATTTGACATCTACTATAAAAATAACTTTACTTCTGCCTTTCTTCTAGGAGATTCAAACCACTCCTATAACCACAAATTCGCAGCTTCCAAATAAATAGTGAACAGAGCACATACTGTACCCCTCACAGAAGCAAGGAAAAACTTAAGAAATCAACAACTTAAAATATGCCATCCTGAATGGATACGAGTAAAGAATAATCGAAGTCCGTTAAAACTGAAAAGAACCTTCTAAACAAGTTTTTTATCACCTTAGTCGAGAAAAAGAAAGTCAACAAAAACTTTATTGTACTTATGTACAACAGATGTCTAAACAAAGGAATAGTGAAGATCTAAATTTTATCAGGTGGGTGGAAAAATAAAATAACCGGGCAGATAAAAATTAAAAACAAATAAAGTATTATGGAATGTTGTGCAGTTTTTCGTGTATTCACGGACGGTCACCAAAGTCAGCCGAGCGACATGGCCATTCAAAAGGGCCTCGGGAGAACCCTGATGTACCGGTTGGTTATAATTAAAGTTCCTCACTTCCATGTGGGCTGCAGATTGCGTTATTGCACGGATGGTGATGAAACTGTGTATAGGCTAAACAGAGCAGGGGAAAACAAAAAAATCACGAGTCAATGTTTAGCAAAAACGCCTATTTGACGCGTAAATTGCGAGTAAGCGCGAACCCTGGAGCTTATAAGCAAACCATACATGTGAATCAATACAACCAGTTCTTGGCGATCCAAAGAAAATTTTTATGGCTTTCAAAGCATTTAAATATGCAGAAAAAGACTTTCATAATCTTTAAGTTCCATCTGAAGAATTCTGTTCGTTCATCAAGCACTATGAAGTAGAGAGAATTGGAGCCAGAAACTGTGGACAAAGACTAAGGACTCAAGGAAACTACTAATCCACAACAAAAGTTTATTCATACGAAGTAGTTTGATGAAAAATATGCATCTTCCTAGGGCAGCCTTTTTCAACCTCTAAGTATAGGTTCAAGTGTGCCGTGAAAGTTCTGCGGTAAACTTAAATTATGATGATCAAAAGTGAAGGAGTACAACTTTTTTTGGTTTAATTATTAACACAAACAAAACAACTTACTTTAATTTGTAATAAAAAGAATTTTTATTTACAGTCTTTATGGAGCTTCAAAAATTTAATTTCTAGTGAAATTTCTTAAATAGTCATATTTTGAAACAGAAGCAATAAAAGTTCAATGTTAAAAACTTTCAAATTAATAATTATGCGAGTCACAAATCATAAAAATTTCAAATTGAAATCAATTAAGAACAAAAAAGCCACAAGAGGCACACTGGTCAAGTGAAACAACATCAAAAGCGCCGATCAAGAGCTGAAACTTGTTCTTCATTAGGCTATGATTTGACTGTGGCATAGAGGCACACATGACAGGAGACGTGGCAAGGAGGCAGCTTCGGAGTGCAAGGTTTTTCCAAACTATGCGTGTCAGTGAACTGTAGTTCTGTTTGCATACGCCTGAAGCAGAAATGAGGTTTGAAGAATGTGTGAACAGGGAAGAGGTAGAATGGGAAGCAAAGCTCCACTCCTTTGTTAAAATAAAAGCGATCGTAGCGGTACTGCAGGGTAGGTTCGGAAACTGAATAAATAAACAAAACCACGTGGTCAAGTCATACTGGATGTGATCGCTTTCTGTCCGTTAATGCAACACCAACAAGAGAGAAGACGTCATCACTGAAATGCCATACATTGTTACATCACCTAGAAACACGATTAACAATTGATGGCTTTAGATGATGTAACAATGTATGACGATTATGTGAGCATGCCTACTCTCTCGATGGTCTGACGAGATGCACGTTAGAGCACTAACGACTTGGGATGAGACTACACTCAAATTTCTATAAAGGCTTTTCATTCTTTTTTTCTCTTTTTTAAAATGTTGATTAAAAGGACTCATGCTGGATTTGGCGCTGCAAAAGCATGCAACAACTCAAAGCGGTTGACGGAATAATATAGCACAGGAGGGGAGGATGCAGCTGCTAAGCACACCGTAGCCATTATAGCATTGGGAGGAGCCCAATGAAACTAACAGCCATTACTTTCTGAACCTGGCATTGTAGAGTTTGGTGGCGCTTTTTTAATTTCAACGAAACAGCATTGGAACAGTTGCGAGCTTCGCCTCCCGTTCTACCTCTTCCCTGGTGTGAATATCAAATTCTGACGACAGTGAACACGGAGAGGTACACACAGATCCTGGCTTGCCTCAGTGATGCTAATGGAAACAACTCTAGTGCAAGTTAAACTGTTGCTACGGATATAGAAATAGTATCATCTCTATCTTACTTTATTATTGTAGGAATCCACAGTTAGTTGATAGCTTTTATCTTTCGTCACAGTATAAGATATTAGGGGAAATGCTAGGCAGACAACCTTGGTTGCAGGTGACCATTGAACAAGTATTAGAAATAAAGAAACCTCTTGTCCACATAAAAATGGAATTTACTTTTTGTGTGTTTGAGGAATGTTCAATGACATTTGAGGTGCTACCCAAAATTTCCCGAAATAGTTTTATTCTGACCGAACCGTAAGAGTACTAAGTTTTGCCGATAGATGGTGTTAGGAGTACGTTTCAGTTGTATTTGTGCCAAACGTTGTCATCCTATGTTCACGTGATTTTGAGTTTGAGCTGTTTTTATCACTGTGTTGGTCGTGTTGGGGGGGAAGGGGGCGATTGCAAGGGCTCGGTTTTTTATTGAAATACTATAATATTTCCTAATTCAATTTATAAATAATTAGGACATCGAAAGCAGGAATATCATCTGCTGTGTTTTGAATTGTTTTTTCCCGTTCTGGACTGCGGTATTGTGTAACAGAGGTGTTAGTGCGCGCGAAATATGAAAATTTTCTCCTTTTATGCTCCAGTGCTCTGAGTAAGTTTAAATGTCTTTTTTTAATACACTTTGATAAATATTCTGCCAATTGCTAGAAAATAAATGTAGAGGTTGAAATATACAAGCCGTTTGAGATATGTAGCTGCATAAAGTTATTTATAAGATCAGATATACATCGCTATTTTGTCGAGTTGCAATGCTCTTCATTATGAGAGCAGCATGTTATAAATAGTATTTTATTAAATTTCTAATGTTTGCATGTGCCTAATATTAAACAGATAATTTAAAGGCAGGTTTCTATATCATATATAAAAAAATTGGCGATATAGTGTCAAAAGTTTTAACGTTATTGAGTTTTAAATTTCAAGCTGCGTGCATTCCATACTAATTCCGATACAGAAGCCAGAAGTGGCATTTTGCGGTTTCGAAACGTTAAAGCTGAAGAAAACTGCAGCTGAAACCCACAGACTGTTGAAATATTATAGAACAAGCTTTAGGCCAAACCCAAACATTTGAGTGGTTTAAGAGTTTCAAAGATGGCCGGGAGTCCGTGGAAGAAGCAAGCATCCTGGTCGACCATCAACAAGCACAACTCTAGAAATGATCACGAAAGTGCATGATATGATCCAAGAGGACTGAAGTCGGACCATCCACAATGTTTGTGATCGCCTTGAACTGTCATACGGGACATTTTGAGACAATTGAGGGAAAATGGGAGGCGCAAAAGGCCAGAATTGTGGAAGAAGAAAGACTGGCTGCTCGTTTACAAAAATGCTCCGATGCATGCATCGCTTGCTATCCCCTGCCCCCCTGCGATTTTTATTGCTTCCTAAAATTGAAATTACAGTTAAAAGGTCGGCAATTTGACTCCATCGAAGTGATCCAAGTGGAATCGCAGCAGGTGTTAAACATGCTCCAACCTGGGAACTTCCAGCTATGTATAGATGCCCAAGGAGATACTTTGAAGGTGACGATGGAAATTAAAAGATTGGGCAAGTTCCGTATTTTATAGAGGTCATTTCAGGAAATTTTGGGTAGCACCTCGTATCCAACTAAATAAGAAAACAATTGCAGTAGAACAAATATATTTTTTGTCACCTTGGACTTCAATACACTTTGACCACTCATTTCATCTGCAACGACGTTATCAGTTTTGAAAAAAATTCTTTTGGCTGCTCTGCAAACCAACCTGTCACCACTGCCTTAACTTCATCACTTGAAAAACAGCCCCTGAGATTTTTCTTCAAGCATCTAAACAGAAAAATATCTGAGAGCATTAGGTCCAGGCTGTAGGATGGATGATCAAGCTGCTGGAACCACCAAACTGAAGGCAGCTTGCGCTTTTGCTGACATGTGCACTGATATGTTTGCTTCCATATCCACTAATTTCTCGCTCGACTCTTATCACTGCACGCTCCATGCTCTCATTTTTACTGTTACAATCGCACAGAGCTGAAACTACCTTAAACATACTTTGCCAATAAACTGGGGGTCACAAATGAATCCTTGATATTTAAAATAATTGTTAAACAGTTAATTCACCCAACCTAAATCTGAAGAATGTGGTGTAGTATACTGTGGTATTGGAAGAGGAGTGGTATCGCAAATTGTGGCTGCAAGTGACTGTACGAGACACTGCAGGGATATTTGGCCATGTCAAAAATTCAATGACAAGATGCTTTAAAGTATGAACTGCTGCTCATGGTCAAGAGTTTGGATACCTATTGTAATTTTACAAACGTGTAGTATGTGATTATTACAAACATGGTGACCCATCAGTATCAAGTTTTCTAATTTCTAAGTTTTCTGTAAACATTAACGAGAGAGAGAGAGAGAGAGAACATTATGAGGAAGTCTAAGACATCTGTTGTATGTATGATGTTTGACAATTATTTTATGTCAAGAATTCATTTGCAACAACCAGTTTATTGGCAAAATAAATACATTTAAAATAAGGTCCAATGTCACCCCTAAAAGTTTGTACACAGTTTATAAACATCCTCTATAAGATATTTATAACTACAAGCTATCTCCATAGTATAATAAAAAACTTAACTTATCAGACCACAGAATTTGTATTTAATTGCCAATTGTCCAATCCTTGTGCTCCTTTGCGAAATGTCTAAGTTTTCTCTTGTTCCCTGCAGACACAAAGGTGTTTGAACAAGTTTCAGCTTCCATATCTCATAGGATGCAGTAAACAAAGAACAGTGCATTCAGATATCATTTGAGAGGATACTGAAGATGTGCTATTGTCCTTCATTGTCTTTTCCTGGATACTGTAATGCATCAAGTCACAGTTTTTTTGGCAAACAGTCCAATCTTTAAGCACCTTAAAAGCCATTGCAGAATTAGCAAATTCACAGCGGAAGCAATTGCCTGCATTCCAGGCGTTTACCAGGCAGCATGCTGAAATTTGGCCAAGTTTTACATTCACCAGAAACGAAGTGGTTACTAAGCAAACTCGGCTCTGATTGGCTCTTGGACTAGTCATTCTTTCATCCAGTTGTGGATGCTTTCTTGAGATGCATATACATTATCAAGTAATTCTTTCATGACATCTTGTATATGCATATATTATATCATTTTATTATGAAAAATATTTGTGGAATTCTTTTGTGTTATCTGGTTCCCCATCGCTAAGACTTAATGCAGCTTACTACGCCGCTTATCTGCAAAATAACCCACGTTGCGCTATCAGGAATAAACGTCCCGGATTGTTGAATAATGCAATCATCCTTCATGATAATGCAACAGCCCATACAGACTTCTCAACTGAATCTTCAGCAACAATACAGTGAGATTGTTGCAACCAAATCTTCCTTATCTAAATGTAAATCCATTGTTGCTGAAGACTAACAAGGGAACTACACGAACATGTACCTCACAGGTTCACACCAAATTGAAATATGTTACTCATCTAAAGCTACTATTGATGCTTGCAAAATAAGAAAAAGGTAAATTTTGTTTCTTTCAAAATAAATAGAAGGAAAAAATTTGAGCATACCTAGCCATAAACACTCCACTATCAAAGCGGTATGTATGTGTATTAATGCGCTCTTCTTTCTTCCACTCTCAACAATACACATGAACCCATTTCAACTGAAAGCAATGCTATTGCTTCCAAGTTAGACTTGCACGCAAAAAAAAATGCGTCGTACAACTATGTGTACGTCCCTTGTCAGTTGAGAAGACTCACTTGAGAAAGACTCCCTGGTGGGAGTATTGAGGTGTGCAATTTCGTGTAAAATCTCGGTATCTTTTCTTATATCTGTTGTTGGGTGGGCCAAAATTTATTTAATAGCATGTGCAACCATTTTCAAGATCACTGAGCTACTCACCAGTCCTCGTTTACTTGCCCAGTTTCGGTTAAGGATGTTATGATCAAATATTCGCCATTTGTCAGCTGATGGAGGAGAGGGCCCTGTATGGCCAGTGAACAGTTGTCATATTCATAGACTTCAAAAGTCCGCTTTCGAATGTGTCCACAGGCCCCGTCCTGTAGAAATCATTGGAGGCTGAACATGGGCCTCAAAAAGTAATCTCACTCTTCCAAACTGCAAACAGTGGTTCAACCAGCTAAGTGCGTGTTCGGAACAATCTATTTGAGGAGTTTATCATCCAAACTGGAGTCCACCTAGAGGATGTGGCCTCACTAATACTTTTCAACATCGTGCTTGATGCCATCATGCGGAAAGCATTCGGCAACTGAGGGCATGTATAATATGGCCGAGGATCACTACAAGATCGACCTGATATTCGCTGAGATAGTGATATCTTCAAAGATAAGGGACATTCTCTTTGACAATGCTCAGCTGCATGGCTTTAAGATCAATGTGGACAAGACAAAGTCCTGATAACGGATGGATCGTACACCACTGTCGATCCCGAGGGTGTCCAGATTGAGCAAATACAGGATTTCAAAAATCTTGGATCTGCAGTCCTGGAGAAGAAAGTGGCATCCACTGCAGAGATCCATAGCATTCGATTTGCTCAAATGGAGTTTTTGGAAGAAACTAACATTTCTACGAAGACCAAAATTTGGACGTGACTGAATCTGTCCATTCTTCTTCACAAATTGGAAACATGGACCTGCTTCAGGTTTGAAGAAAATTGAGGTATTTCAAATACAATGCCTGCAGTAGATCTTGGCTGTCTCACTGCACCTGCATCCCTAATGACACCATCTGTACAAGATGTCAATATAACCAGTGATCATCGATCAAATCCAAAAGCAAAGGCTAAGATCAAAAATTAAACAAAAACCGTAACATGGAACAGCCTAAATTGGAGGGAACCTCTAATCCACAAGATTTGAAATACCGGATACATATTTCAAATCTTGTGGATTAGAGGTTCCCTCCAATTTTAAAAGGCTAAGATGGTTTGACCACCTGTGCAGTATGGGTGCGTACAGAATACCACCCAGACTCGTCTGGAGACAACGACCCACCCGATGGAAAATTAAGCTGACCACGCCCAGGAAAACGTGGGCCAAACAGATGGAAGACGACCTGAAAAGATGCCTCAACCTTAACAAGGCTAGGACTGTCGCCATGGATCATAAAGCATGGAAGAACATCATAGAGCAAGTCTGAAATTCCGCAGCACCTACAGCAGTGTACTGGCTGCGTGGCCAACTGCCAGCTAAGGACCGAAGAAGAAAGAAGACTTGCCCAGTTTGTTACAGGGAATATCTTAGCATCTTCAAAGTTCCTGGACGCAGGGAATTTTGAGTTTGAGATTTCGGTGAACTATCTTGAACACACTTGAATATCAAGATCCACATGAAAAACTTAACAAGGTGGTTCATATATGATCGGGACTTTTTTTTTATGAAATCCTTTATCACCTTCAAAATACAGTAAAACCTCCAGTTAACGAACCTCTTTACAACGAACAACTCTTTATAGCGAAGCAGTGTGCTGGTCCCGGCCAACCCCAATGTTAAAAGATAGGAAGGACGCCTCTGAATAACGAACCTCTTAACAACGAAACTCCTATTCTGGGCCCATGGTTATGAATTCCATTCAATTTCACCTTTCTATAGCGAAGAAAAACTGATGATAATGGCTAGTTTCGACATGATTCCTGAAACACGATTCCTCCAGTTGTGAGTTTTCCCCTTTTCTTGTTTTTCCTTCCAGATGGTGTAGCTAGTGGTCGCTGCGCCACTCAACGTCAAATTCGTGTCAATACTTGCAAACGAGTTTAATGATGTAATAGAGTTGCAACAACTCCGAAATCTATCTGTTCACATCAATAAAGTTAAACAAGGTTAACAAGTAAAACGAATTTAACAGACCTTGTATGAACGGGATACGTATTAAGTGCTAAATGAGCATGAGCTAAATACAGTAGGCCTATACTAACCCACATGTCGCTCCCAAGAAAATGGATGGCAATTTCAATGGAAACAAAACTGAGGATTTTTCATGCTATTGATAAGGGAAATAAAAAAAAAAACTCTGGCATTGCTAGTCAATTTTATATTTCTCTGTCCACGTTATCAACAATTGTCAGCAATCGTGAACAAACTGAAAATGCTGCACAACTTGAACTTCACAGAAAAAAAAAGCGTTCGTGTAAAAGTGATCAACTTGATCAACAACTGTTTGATTGGCTGACTCAAGCTAGATTTTCAAACATTCCAATTTCTTGACCAATTTTACAGCAGAAAGCTAGGGATTTGGCTCAAGAATTAGGTAATGTAAATGCAGAAATCTGAAACTTTACGATATCTTTTGTTACGTCTTAGTCATTTCATAAAATTCATTTTTAAAATACGTAATGTAGGTCTTGAAACCTTCAAGGCTTCAAACGGGTGGCTGCAAAAGTTCCGTGAAAGATGGAACCTCTCAACAGTGAGAATGGAAAGAGAGGAATCGTCAGTTGATCCTACTGTTGCTCCTACAGCAATCCGAAACTGCTTTAAGAAAGAAACTGGCTTTTCCTTTTCTGAACCTGATTCAGAATGTGAGGAAGTTAACAGTAGTATTGAACATGAGACTGAGCTAGGTGACGATGCTTGGAGAGAGCTAAGCAAATGGATGGACATTTCACAATCAGCATTTGAGGACTTGCTATCGTGCCACGATGTTGAGGAAGCATCCGAACCTTGTGCAGAAGTTTTGGAAGATGAAGATTCAGATAATGATGGCAACGATGCTGAAGATGTTACTAATACAACCCTCAAAGAACGAACTCTTCCAAGCATTAGATACTTTAAATTCCCTCATGACAAGCTTTAAATCAGTAATGAAACAAACCACTATTTCTGGATACTTTCACTGAATTTTGGTGATTAGAAACCTTGAAATATTGTTGGAAACAATTTCAATGTATGAAAAGCTGCTGCGGTTATTGTTAAATCCGCTTAAATTATACTTTTCTTTTATATGCGCAATATATTGTTTAATACTGTAATAAGTAATTTTATTCTGTAATTGTTAATATATGTACTGTACTGTATTGAAATTAAAATGCCGTTAAATAAAGAAAATTTTTTACCTCCATATAACAAAGTCCCAAAATTCCGGTCCCTTCAGTTTCGTTATACAGTATAACTCTGATAATATAAACTCTGTTAATATAAAAACCCGCTTAATACAAAATTACTTTTGGTCCCGGTCCCGTTTGGTTACTTTCCTTGAAAAATTAACCCCTTAATACGAACTATTTTTTCGTAAAACCCGGTTAATATGAAAAGAAATTTGCAAAATAAATGAAAATTTCTTACTAAAAAACGATTTTAATAGTCAACTGTGATTGGATAAACAGTGTAGAGCAGCAAATACGTGAGTAACTTTCATTGGGTAGCAACGTTTTCATCGGTTTTTAATTTTTTTTTATACAACAGTGTTGCCAACTTAGTGGATTTTCCGCTAAATGAGCAGATTTTACATTAAAATCATGCAAAAAATCTGCTAGAATCCGCTAAAAATTACATTAAAACAATGGAATCTATGGCTGTAGTTCCAACCGATTGCTCAAGTAGTGAAGTCAAGTTCAGTTAGCTGTAGCGCTATTAGCGGCGACAATTTCGAGAGTATTTTGTAGAAAATTCACTAATGACGTGTTGTAATGTTATAAACTTATTTATACTTCTCCTAAAATTAAAGTCTGTGCTATTCTATCTCACAAATATAAAATTTTTGATTAAAAACGTTTAATTTATTTCTTAAATCGCTGAATATCCCACAAGCTACACTTTCGCAAATACAGGACGCCATTTTTTAATCCTGAAATTTTGTTTCGAGCCCGAACAAAACCTTTGGTCTCGCAATTTGTGCCCGATCTAACTTTTTTCATAAATTGTAATTTTTGGATGAATAAATAAAGTTATATATAGTAAAAGTACATGACTTATGACTTTTTTATTGTTCCTGGATAATACGAAACCCGAATAATACGAAAAAATTTGTTGGCCCCCAACAAGTTCGTATTATCAGAGTTATATTGTATAGAGGTTTTACTGTACTTACCTCCAGAGTCAACTTTTTTTCCAACGTTCAGGAAACCCCCTTAATGCCCTTTTCATAAAGTCTTTCAGTTTGCTGTGTAAACACTCCCGAACAAAGTCGATGTGGTCATTATGTGCAAACTACATGCCTTCCAAGTCTGACCTAAGTCTTCCAAACAGGTGGAAATCACTTGGGGCCAATTTGGGACTCTGCAGCCGGTGTGGCAGAAGTCCCTTTTAATATGATGGTTTTCTGTTTATTTTGGCCGTATGGGATTGTGTATTGAAAGGCAACGTTCTTTCCACCTCTCTTCTGCTTGGATCGGATCTTTTCCTTCATTTAAGTGGCCAGGAGTTGTAAGAAAATCTACATGGATAACCCCTGCCAGTCCCAAAAAATATCATCACTTTTCCTGCGGAATGGGTCCTCCACGCTTTCTTGGATCTGGAAGAACTCATATGCCACCACTCATGTTATGACTTTTGGGACTTGGAATAAAGTAATGAACCCAAATTCAGTGGTCGCTATTAATTTCAAAACTGCATCTCGGTCTTCAAACCAATGTAGGAGAGAACTGCACATCATTTTGTTCTTGTCCGTCAAAGTGTGTGAAACCCGCAGGGCATTTACCTTCCTACAATCCCTGGAAAAAGTATTTGACATTGAAAGGCCACTGACAAATGTTTAACTTTAAAAGACAAAAACAATTCCGTGTTTTAGAACAAAGGGCAAAAGTAGTCTACTATAAAATGTTACTACACAGTATAATGGAAAAATACTAACACTATTGATCCCATTGGCTTGAGCGACTACTGGGTGCGTCGGCAGGTGGCGGATAGCCGAATATCCTAGGTTGATTACAACTTAGGACATCCTCGAATATCCAATAAGGGGACGCAGACCAACTCCCGAACCCAAGGTGTATGCGACCCAGATGGCACTTCGGTTATAGCGTCTTTAACGGAGCCTCCTGTCTACCTGGCGACACTCAGGAGTATTTAGCCTTATCCCGGTATGCAGTCACCCCCGAGATGGACCGTCAATCCTGCATTATTACACCAGCTTATGGATTGTAATAAACCAACTCTATCTGGTGACCCTGTGGGGAACCAGCAACTTGCAGTTGATATCGACATGGCAGAAATGCCCTCTGTTGAATCAACTGAATGTAATCAGCATACTGCTTCTGAACCTGAAGCACCGCATGCTTTACAGCGTGCAGCCTCTGGTGAGGATAGTGGCATGACCGTTTCAAAACATACTCACCGCCAGATGCTGAGGTGCATCCAAGCAAACCTGCAGCATAAAACACTGGCAGCAGCCAACCTCAATGGAATTTTTCTGGCAGAGGACATACACATAGCTCTAATTCAAGACCTTTGGATATCTAAAGGTGGAATTAGAGGTTTGAGGAACTGTGGAGGTAAGCTAATTTACGATTTTTCATGCTCATCTCCCCAAGCCTATTTATTGATCAGAAATATTAATGCTCTGCCTATGTATCAACTCTGTTCCAGAGACTTGGCTGTAGCAAAAATCCCCCTTCGAATGGAAGGGAGAAACCAAGATATTATCTTTGTCTCGGGTTACCTTCCATTCGAGGAGATTACACCTGTAAACGATGATTTTAGAAGAATGTGGGAAACTTCGATCAGCCATAACGTGGAAATCGTTTTTGGCTGTGATGCAAATGCTCTCCACAATGTGGGGAAGCTCAAACACTTATCTAAGAGGCAAGTTATTATTTGACTTCATCTTAGAAAACAACTTGGAAATTTTTAATCTAGGTAATAAACCAACCTTCATTACTTCGATAAGGGAGGTAATTGACATCATGATTGGTTCTTCCAATATGTGTAAATGGATTAGGAAATGGTATGTTGATGAGAACCCATCTTTGGCTGACCACCAACATTCACTTCTCTCTTCTTGCTGATGAGGACTGGCAGGGCCGGACTAGTACCTTTAGGGGCCCTAAGCACTGCACACTTCGGTATAAAGTCTGTTTTTCTGAGGATTCGGGGGCCCCTATTCACATGCGTAGTCTTACGGGGCCTAAGCACGTGCTTAGTCGGCTTATGAATTAATCCAGCGCTGCGGACTGGGATAGGACTTTTAGGGATCCCAAGCAGACAAACTGAACTCAATTTCGTGAGAACGTTTGTTCCGCGATCTCCAGTCTTCCCATGATAATTCGTAATACGATTGACCTGGAATTCTGTGTGAATGGATTGCAACAAGCCCTGGTTCAGTCGCATCACGACAATTGTCCTTTGCCGAGAAAGAAAAATAGATCCAGCTGTGGGTGGTGGAATCACGATCTTTCTCAGCATAGACGAACTGTCAGGAAGTTTTTTAGGAAAGCTAAAAAGACCAATGATTGGCATAGCTATAAGCTTGCCCTCGCTGAGTATAATAAAGCCGTTAGAACGGCTAAGCGTATTTCGTGGAGGAAGTTCTGTGAATCAGTCCAAAAGACTGAAGGAGCTAGACTCAACAAATTCCTAAAGAGAGAAAATCCAATTTTTCAATGCAACTCTAGATTCTCCAAAAAAGAGATGGTGAATTCACCAGGGATATCCTCGAGACTCTTATGGCAACTCACTTCCCGGGTGCCACGCCCTGCGAACCTTTGGATATTAATTGTTTGGATTCTTCCAGCAATATTTCCAGGAATAACTGGGCTATGGCCAAGGAAGTAATTACACGTAATAAAATTGTATGGGCAATTAAATCTTTTGAACCATACAAATCTCCCGGACCAGATGAAATCATGCCAATCTTGCTTCAGCAAGTAACGGATGTGATTTCACAGATCCTTTGTACTATCTTTAGGGCTAGCTTAGCCCTAGGTTATATTCCTAATCTGTGGAGGATGGTCAAAGTGGTCTTATTCCGAAATCTGGTAAGGGCCGTTATGACCAAGCCAAAAGTTTTCGACCGATTAGTTTATCTTCTTTCGTACTCAATGTTTCGAAAAGATTACTAATAGGCGAATTAGAGAAACTATTGCGATAAACTATCCCATTCATGTTAATCAATTTGCTTATCAACCGGTCAAATCTACGGAGGTAGCCTTACACCATTTAGTGGTTAAAAATCGAAAAAAACCTTGAGTACAGGGAGGGAGTTTGCATTTGCAGCATTTCTCGATATCGAGAGAGCCTTCGACAACACCTCATATTTTAATTGCCAATGCTTTAAGCTCTAAATATTGCTCCACTGTTCAGTAAATGGTTTCAAACCATTTTGCGAACAGAATCAGTCTCCCAATTTTTGGGAGAGGAAATTAAGGTTCGACCCTCCAGAGGTTGTCCACAGGGTGGTATTCTTTCTCCCCTGCTTTGGAACCTGATGGTAGATGACCTTATTTCTAGGTTAAACAATCTTGGCATATATGTCCAAAGTTATGCGGATGACATTGTCATCTATGTATCTGGTATTGATAAATATAACCTTATTGGACCTGAAGCAACCTGCTTTGTATGAAGTTCAAAGATGGTGCATTAAACGGAATTAAAGGGTTAATCCTTTGAAGACCACTCTTGTACCTTTTACTTGTTGTAAAGAAATCATTCCTTTTGATCTAACACCAACTCTGTTTGGTGAAAAGATCATTGTTAAGAAGGAGATCAAATACTTAGGGGTCATCCTTGATAGTAAATTGACCTGGAATCAACATCTTGATAAAAGAATAAACCAGGTTAAAGTGGCATTATCGATGTCGCCGCGTCCTAGGTAAATCTTGGAGTCTCACCCCTAAAATGGTATACTGGTTGTATGTTACAGCCATTAGGCCTATTTTAACATACTGTGCTCTGGTTTGGTGGCGTAAGGTTGAGCAATCTACCGTTAAGGCCAGGCTGGCCTCTCTCCAAAGGTTGGCCTGCCTGGGTATCATGGGCGCTGTATCAACTACACCAACTAGGGCCATGGAAGTAATTCTTTCTTTGACTCCACTGGATATTTATATCAAAGGAGTCGCTAGGAAAAGTTCATATCATCTGGGTAATCAAGGGCTACGGGTAGACTTCCCTGGGGTGAAATCTCATACCATCATTAGCCGGGTTATGACCAGTAAAATCTTACAAATGCCTTCCGATATAATGGAAACTCGAACCCTCCCTGAGCTCTCGAGCGAGGTCATCATAAACCCCGTGTTAGGGCGGGGAGAGGGGAGTCTGCATTTTCCAAAGGGCGCCATCATTTGGTATAGAGCTTATTCATGAGCCTTACAATATGGCGGCAGCAGCTTCAGCTCCGCCGTTGATTGGCAGCTGAAGCTGCTGCCACCATGTTGTATACCAGTTTCACGCTGTGATTGGTTGCTGCAGAACGACGGCACTCTGATGAATAAGCTCTATACCTGATGGCTCCTGACATCATGGATTCTCTGGCCTGGGTGTTTACTGTGGCAATCCCAAAACCCTACGCTTCTGTCGACTCGGTCGTTGGGTCACGGTCTTCCAGGCAGAGATGGTTAGCTATTATCTACTGTCTACATATATGTATAGATAAACTCAGTAAAAAAATCCTCATATTCAGTGACAGTCAGGCGGTCCTTAAAATCTTCCAAGATAACTTCTAAAATGACTTCGGAATGTCGTCAACTCCTGCAGGTCCGGCTCTCCAAAATAACGTTACTTTACAATGGGTGCCAGGCAATAAAGGTATAGTTGGAAATGAGGTCGCTGATACCTTACCAAAACAAGGTCCCAAACCTTTCTGCGGTATTTCTAAACAAACTGCAGTTAGAAATTAATCTGCAGAGTGAGATTAATGACATCTCTTAACAAGAGATGATTAAAAAAGGTGGGAACAGACTACCGATCAGAGACATGCTAGATTCATGATTAAGAAACCTACGCAGAATCTAACAACTAGTATTCTACAACTTAGTAGGCATAAACTATGGGTTATCATGGGCTTTCTTACAGGTCATGATTTACTACGAAAGCATTTATATAGAATGGGGATCCTTCAGGAGAAACCACTATGTTCAAAATGTAATTTGGTGGACGTAACGGCCCATCATATTTTTGAATGTGTCGCTCTGGCACACATTCGTCGCCTCACTAAATTCTACTTTTCTTGAGGACATTCACCAAGATCCAGTGGGTAGTCTAACTCGCTTTCTTAGCGAGTCTGGATTCCTATAGGCTCCTTGGGTTCACTGGGTTTGGCGCAAAATTCCCTCGTAGGAATAGGTCCCTAGGTGGTCTCTGGTTATTTTACCATTCATTAACCTACCCACTTTTAGAAGATAAGATACATTTTTGGTTGTAAAAATATACTATCCGAACCCCCTCCATGGAAATAAGTATTTGACATCCTTCACTCAGGGAAAAAGAATTTGAAATTTACTTCAATATTTTGTTGGTCCTCCTTTTTAAATATCTTAATGTTCTTACAATTGTCTACAATATGCATGATCAATTTTTTTTCCCAACCTAATTTGATACAATGTGACAATTCTGATTTCTTTCTTGGATTAATAATTTTAACTAATGATTTCAATTTCTCTCACAAATTTTCAATTGGACTTAAGTGTGGACTGTTCACTGGCCATTGAAGTGTTTTGACATCATTCTTTTACTTTCTTTGCTCTATGGCAAAAAGTATTATCATCTTGGAAGCATCATCATCACCAGAATTATCTTTGAGGTGGGAAATAGACAATCTAAAATATCTACTAACACATATATGTAGCCAACATCACCAATGGTCATGCATCCCCAGAGTACTAGACCAACAGAAAACTGGATTACTCAGCAAACAGTCCTCGTCATATTTTTCAATGACTCGTCTCCACATGCAAAATTCTATTTTCTTCCAATCATCTATACACTGTCTCAGTTTCATTAATCATGTCGCTTACCGGACATAGTGCACAACATCAACATCATATTCTTCCGTCGTTAAACTGTACTACGTTAGACCATCCTATAATCGCATGGTTTCTCGAAAGTAGAATAGTTGAATTTATCAGTCAGATACTGGTTTTTAAAATTTGTGTGTTTAAAATATTTTAATCCTCTTCGTGGAAACTATGCCATCTTTCACGTTCTTCATATAGGAACAAGATGCTGCCATTTTACAATCAAATAATCTCAACTACAGACAGACTTCATTTTATTTTTAAAAAAATGTTTTTTTAATTTCGTCAAATGGCTTTTCTATCTGCCAATTTTTTTATTATATTGAAGAGACACTTATACAAAAAAATATTCAAACTATTTCTTGATGTGGACGAACTGTAACCACTTCACACGTGACGTCATTCTCAACTAAAACTGAGACAGGGTATAAAGGCCATGATTGATGCAGTTGACCATTACAGTCTTTTTTTCCTGTGGCATATGGTCATGTATGGTTTGCCTTGCAAAAATGGTAGCCCATTTAATTTAACTGACTCCGCACAATCTTGTCTTTTTTCCATATTCTCAATGATGTTTTTTCCCCCATTCTTTAAGTTCTTTGGATGTTGATTTTCTGGTACTCTTGCACAGTTGTCGCAGCACTATCTTGTTTTAGTGTTGATGCTTTTGGATGTCCAGTTCTTTTTACATTTTTGAGTTTTCCCGTTTCACAAAACTTTCTCCGTATATGTGACAGTTGTTCTGGAACAACCAAGAATTTTGGCCACTTCTTGCCTTTTGCCATCTTTCAATAAATTGATCATTTTCTGTTGGAATTCTGTTGAATATTCATTTGAACGACCCATCCTTTCTCTTTCACCGTTGGTGAAGAAAGTGTGTACTTTCATGTGAATGTTCTTTCATTTTATAATCATTCTTCCATTGAAAGTAGTCTGCACATTTGTTTTTTTAGAAGTTGGCTATTGGTTCACTTTAGATGAGACACCCTGTATAAGCATGAACCAATAACAGATGAACCAAGTTCGTATCAAGGCACTGCCTAACTTGCAGGCCCCAGCGAGGAGGTGCTCCATCCTGCTGGTAGACTATGTTGGGCTGCAGTTCTTCACCTGTGGAATCAGGTATTTCTCCAGCATATTTAGGAAGGTCGCAGCAGTAATGGCATCTTCTGCGAAAAAGAAAGGTCCGATTACTCGATCATACATTAAACCGCATCAAACATTATCCTTTGGTCTGTCACATATGCTCCCTTAGAACGTGGGGGTTTTGTGAGCCCCAAATGCAGCAGTTGTGTCGGTTTACTGCTCCGGAAGTATGTAATGTTGCCTCATCAGAAAGCAAAATGTCCTCAAGGAAGATGGGATCATTGTTGATTTTTTGGAGCATATCCTCAGCAAAATTCTTGCGCTTCGGTCGATCATCTGGCTTCAGTTCATGAATAATCTGCATTTTGTAGGGTATAAGATGCTTCACTATTTTATGCACGGATGTCGTTAGAATATCCAGTTGACGAGCCGCTTGGCAAAGTGATTTACGAGGACTACATCAACGCCTCCTTGTCCTTTTCTATTCTGTAGTGTCGTTGGTCTACCAGCACCCTTTTGGTGTAACAGGCTGCCTGTGTTTAAAAATTTTTCATGCCATACCTTAATTGACTTTTGATTTGGAGAATCCTTTTTAAACTTTGTTTTGAATATTCTCTGAACTGTAATCATTGACTTCCACAAGCCAAACACGCATTGAGCTTTTTCTTGGAACACTCGCCACTGTTTACTGCATCTCGCGAAAAATGGACAACACGCCAACTGCATTTCATTATCAACTTACGCGAGGCTACGAAACTGAGTTTTTCTTTATGAATAAAAAAAATCATGTTAAAATCTGTAATAGTTTTTGAGTAATAAACATGTATAATACGGGAGATAATTTAGAAACACCCTGTATAATAACTATTATAAGCAATTTTTACAACTATTGCAAGACTACAAGACTTCATTGTCAGTCTCATTCATCATCCACATTTGTCTTCAGTCTTAGTTTCATTGGCCTCCCTTTCCTTATCGGACTCTTCAGAGTATCATCCTCAGTTCCATTTAATGTGTTACTAACGCCGCATTTCAAAAATGAACGGCGAACCATTCCCGCAGGAATGCTATCCCATGCATCTTTCATCCAGTCTACGACAAACAGAATATCCGGCTTAACCAAATCTCCACCTTTAGTAACGTGTGCTTTTAAATATTATGCAAGTATTGTGCTATTTGCATGGTGACTCAAGATAACTTATTAAATGAAACATGCTCGCACTGACAACTCCACTTATATGAACTTTCATCAACTGACTCTTACATAAGTCAAATGTAGTTAAGAAAAAAAAAAAATAAACCCCTCGACTTATACAAGAGTGTATTTGGTACTCACACAGGAGTCCACGAGGCATACTTTTCTCCATATTGTTTGAGTCTCTGCAAAATTTCAGATGGCTGAAGGTTTTCTCCAACGAGAAGTTTGAACACGATGCATTGTTCCATGCTCTGCAGTACCTTCAGTTTGCTCATCCTCTAGCAACAGTCACACACAGTCTCAGCATGTTATAACCTATATGGATGGAAGGGTGGGGGCTTGTGGCTCTTACTTCTTGAGACGCTGCATGGGAAAATAGTGACAGATTCACGCTGCCTTCCAAGAAGTGCATGGGGAAAGTACTCTTTGATAGTAGCATGATTTCCTGCTAGTCAGCGTGCTTTCAACAGGGCCGGAGCAACATCGAACAAGATCCCACGTCAGGGCGTCCTCAAATGGAAACAAATGACATCAATCACCACTGTCGCAATGATGATCTTGCTGCACGACAACACCTTCCGTCACAGTGCGGGATTGTTAGGCAACACTTTGTTCCACCCACCATAACAGTCCAGATCCGAGTCCACCGGACTTTGACCTCTTTTCCAAAGTTGAAAAGGAGGCACGAGGCATCAGTTATGAAAGCCTGGATGAGCTGTCAAAGGCCACGATCCAAGTCATCCGAAAGCTCAACAAAGATGGCGTGTTAGATGGCATCGGGGACCTCAAGTGATGACAGGTAGTCCTTAGCTCTGGAACAGAATTTTAAACGGCAATAGGGTAACTTTGATTCAACATTTATGTATTACACTTACAATGGATGGTTTGCAGAACTTTCGGTTTGACCCTCCTATTATCAACATTCCCAAGGAATTGTTTTGTGAAGCAATTATGGTTTTGTTATGTACTGGGTGATTATAATTAAAGTTCCCCACTTCTGGGGAAGCTGCAGACTGTTATTGCACAGCTAGTGATGAAAATTTGTGTATAGGCTATGCAGAGCATGGAGAAGAGAAATCCAACGGAAAATTTAGTAGTGCATACGGTTGCCACCAAGGGAAAAAGTAGCGACCAACAATTGCTCAGAAGCGAAACGTCGTATGGCAGCTAAGTTTGGGACACCCGGACCTTCGTTGATAACGATCAAGAACGTAAACAAGAAGTTTGATGAAACTGGCAGCGTTGAAGAGCGTAAATGCAGTAGACCCAAGACAGTTGTTACTGACGCCAACAAAGTGCGCCTGCAAAATGAGTTGGCCAGTTCTCAAGAAAAGGACAAGTCGCAAAGGCGGCGAGACATTTCTCGTACGAGTATTCAAAGAATCCTGAAGGATATGAAACTGAAGACATATCATCCTTGCTTAACAAATCACTTGTTCGAAGATGATCCCGACAGGCGATTGGAGTTTGCTGAAACTTGGCTTGCAATGCTGGAGGACAATCCTGAGTTAGCACGCCATGGGGAATGGAGTGATGAGGCAAGATTTCACGTCTCAGAATATGTGAACTGCCACAACTGCGTGTATTGGCGTGCAATCAATCCACACATTGAATTGGAGGTAGACAACCAGAGCCCTGGTGTCATGGTGTGGGCCAGCGTAAGTTACGACAGACTGCTCGGCCCGTTTTTCTTTGAGGACACAGTCACAGGAGACAGCTACCATGACCTTCTGGTGAACACTGTATCCCCTATTGACGCAACGCGATGATTTTGACACCATGTGGCAGCAGCAGGATGGGGCACCACCGCATTATGCTCTCACTGTGCGGAGTTGGTTGGATCAAACATTTCCAGGTCGGTGGATCGGCAGACGCGGTCCAGTTGAGTGGCCCCCCAGATCATCCGATTTGACCCCACTCGATTTTTGGTTATGGGGATATCTCAAGGACAAGGTCTACCGCCATAGGATCCATAACATTCCAGAGCTTCGGGAAGCAATAACTGAGGAATTTCGCAAAATTCCCCTGGACATGTGCAAGAAGGCCTGTGACAACGTGAAGTTGCAACTGAAAGCTTGCATCACCATGGAGGGCCGCATGGTGGACCACTGCACGGAAAACAGTGTGACTCTTCTTCGATCCTTTGATAATGTATTCCACCATAGTTGCGTACTTAAGGCATACGACCTTGTTAAAAATTGTATATATTAATCTGGGCCGCCCTGTAAATAATAATAACAACAACAAGAAGAAGAAGAAATTAAGTCTCCCGAGGAAGATATAGGAAAGTAGAGGAAGCCCCGAGTTCATTTAAAAAGTGTAGAGGAAGCCCCTTCATCTGCACTTTTTAAGCTCCCCCCCCCCCAATATTATTTTATCTAAAAATTGATTTTCTTGAACTTAGTGTTTAGAAAATATAAATTAACTCTATCTTCTTCTTTGCTTTCTCATCATTTTCGATCGCATGATTTACCACACGCCATATGTTGCCATCGTTCTAAAGACCAAGAGACTGCCACCCCCACAACTCCGACCCCACTGGGACAATTTAGCCCAAACTTGTTTAGGGGTGTAGATTTTGCCAAGAGGAATATGCATATCTAATTTCATTCCCTTACATACCTAAATATCACATGCATCACTTGGTCCCCTCTAACTCCCACCCCTGTAATTCCGACCCCAGTGGTCCAATCAAAACCAAACTACATAGTGAAGGTATTCATGCCCATAGCAAGCTACATTCCGAATTTCAAACTTCTACCTCAAAAAATGTAGAAATTATGAAGGGGACGGACAGACAGACATTGTGAAACATTGTGAATACCGTAAAATCTTGAATACACGCCGGTCTCAAATAAAAGCCGGGTGGGGTGTAATAAATAGATTAAACGCCGGGTCTTTTTCAGGTCATCGATAAAAATTTGGCGTTTTTCCTCACTTTAGATTATTAAGTCTTTTCATGTGTGTGTCTTCTCATTGGCCTCTTCATTTAACCCATTCTAATTTCGACCAATCCCATGCTTGCCTTACCCTTGCTGTTTCTGCGTATAAAGAAGTTCTCGTTCGTAGGGTCTTATTACAAACTTCTCGTAGTTAGGGTAATCATTTGGACACAAAGCTCGTCGTTATCAAGGTTGTTATTCTTCTCCATTCAGGTTAGTTTGTTGTTACTTCATTTATTTTATTTTATTTTATTTTATTTTAAGTACTGGTAAGTTACTTCTTATGCTCAGTGTGGTTAACTAAATATGCAGGTGAACATGGAATCAGGGTAAAGAAAATCATACGATGTAGCATTCAAACTAAAAGTTATTTAGTATGTCAAGGAAAAAACTGGGAAAAGTCAGTGAATTTTTATAACCAAGAAAAGTCAGATAATTTTACAATATCAGCAAAAAAAATGCGAAATTGGAACGAAAAATTGGTCAGGGAAAATTACATAATCATCCGGGAAAAAGTCATGGAATTTTACGCAATCGTTTTGGGACACCCTATTAGACACCCCGTTATTGGGAATAACCCTTAAAGCCCGGTCTCAATTGCCGGGAGGGGGGTGGGGGGGTCTGGACCATTGAAACAAATAAGACGCCCGGGCATGTATTAAAGATTTTACGATAATAATTACCAATAATTACAACATAAAATGCATCATTACCTCTAGCTTTGCTGAAATAAAGGAACCAAAAGTGAACAGTAAAACCAATTTATTAGTCTGGCACATTTCAACATTATGCCATCATTGGAGGCAATAGTCACAAAAGGGAAAACTGACAGAACATTGAAATATGTAGATAGTATACATGTGACGTCACATATGTGTCACGCATGATATGCTTTGTGCAAAACTCTGCCCATCTGCCATATTTGAGACCACTATAGCTTTATTTCTTATACTGTATTTGAGATTTTGGTTAATTTAACATGCAGAAGGGGGTACATACAAAACACAGTAGAGGCTCAATTAAGAGATTTTTTTAATACAAGCTCTTTTGTTTCTACTTTTAAATTTTTTAAAAAGAATTATTGTAATTTTAAGCTTTTATTTTCTCCTTCTATTTATTCCTTAATTTTTTTTATTTTTAACTTTCAAATTTTGTTTCAGAATTTATTTAATTATTATTATTTTGCATATTTTTTACATGCTCTTATGTTAATTTTAATTTTTAGGGTTTTCTGAGATGGATAAAAAAAAATTTTTTGTAGTTTCAAAAATAATTTGTAAAAAAATTAATTATTCAAATATGGCACACTGATTATTTTATGGTGAGAGTATAATTTTCAAAATTCGAATTCTTAGAAAGGATTAAAGCTGATTTTTATTTTATTTTTCATGAGTCACCTATCATATTCAGTTTTCTTCATTTTTACATATTTCTGGCAAAATCATGGGTTAAAAATAGATTGCAAGTCCAAGACTTAAATAAAAAATAAAAAAAAGAAAAATTTAAGCCTACACTTTAAAAGTGCACTGAAAGTAAAAAATAATTTTTGGTACCTCTCATTAAAACAGAAATTCATCAAATTAAAAAAAAGGCAGCAGGCATATAACATTAAAATTTAAAAAGAAAAAATTTTGCCTTTTTATAAATTTATGAATTCCTATTTTAATGAGAAGCACCAAAAATTTTCTACCTTGCAATACACTTTTTGAAGTAAAATGAATATATGCTTAAAAAAGTAAATAAATAAAAAATTTTTTTTTTTTTTTTTACATTTTTCATTCGTTTGGTCTCAATCATCGAGCACAGTCCTATTTCTATGCCGGAAGATCTTAACCAGCCCTCAATCATGGCTGCAAAAAAGTTCCTTTGTTGTTTGATGTCATCATGCATACCATGTATAGGCAAAAGAGATCTTATCTACCAATCATGTGGGAAAGGTATCCCATCACCGATTGGTGGATAATCTCGGAAATCACGAACCTATTAGAGGGTAGCTACGACGTCTTCTGGATCTGTAAGATTGTCAAATCCATTTAAGAAATTAATTATATCTCTCTCAAAAGATATTCAATACTTTGACACATGATTCGCTTGGAGATGCTTATTGATTTCTATCTCTTCATGAATCAGAATGTTTTCCCTTCCTTTTGGTTTCCATAGGACGTTCATGCATTTGTCTATGTCAAGTAAGCGGTGTTTATTATTAACTAAATGCTGGGTGAAGGCGGATTTTCCATCTTTGTTACTCCACGATCATCGGCGCTCGCAGAAATGCTCGTAGGATGAGCCAGTTGTGGATCCAATATAATGTGCCCCACAATCCAGCAATCTGAATATGTAGGTCCCAGAGCATTTAAGTACATTTCAGTATTTTATTGCTTTGGGTTGAGGAATCTCTGGCTATTGTGGGTGATCCTAAAGGAGATACTCATGCCCAGCTCACGAAAGGATTACTAACTACATATATTTCTATACAGGCTGATTCAAAATTCAATGTACAAACTTTTAGGGGAGGTAGTATGGGTGATTCTAAGCAAAAAAGTTCATATGAACATGGGTCCAAATCTGAACGACAATTGAGATATGAACAGAAATAAAAATGCTACCACCAAGATCAACAAGTTAGTAACTCAGGTTCTCTAACGCCTAGGATAATGAAATTTGGGGGAATAATACAGTACATAAAAATATGCCGTTAAAACTTGATCGAACTCCAACGAGTAGTTTCCGAGTTACGCATTCAACATCATAACCCTTGCTGGGTAGTACTCACATGTGAGCACAGGTTACGATGTTGACTGCGTAATATAGAAACTACCCTGAGTTCGATCAAGTTTTAACGGTATACAGTTTTATGTACCGTATTAGTCCCCCAAATTTCATTATCCTAGGCGTTAGAGAACTTGAGTTACTAACTTGTTGATCTTGGTGGTAGCATTTTTATCTGTTCATATCTGTTATCTTTCAAATTCGGACCCATGTTCATAAGAAGTTTTTCGCTTAAAATTAGTGATGTCCGTTGGATCTGGATCTCCGATTCTGATCTGATAATATCCGGATTCAGATCTAGAAATATCCGGATCCGGGTCCGTATCCGGATCTCCGATATCGGATCCTTTCGCTGGATGCGTATTAAGACTAATTAGGACTTAAGAGGACTAGAATATCACTTAATAAAAGCTTTTATAAACTGCTTTCAGAAAAAGTTGATTCAAGATTTTCGGATCTCGCATCCAAGTTCCGGATCTCGCATCCAAGTTCCGGATCTCGCATCCAAGTTCCGGATCTCGGACTTAGGTCCGAAAAAAAGATCCAGATATCCGGATCTTGACATCACTACTTAGAATCACCCATACTACCTCCCCTAAAAGTTTGTACATTGAATTTTGAATCACCCTGTATATTTTGATGTCTTGTCAGTTTTCCCTTTGTACACTTTTGCCTCTGATGATGGTGTAATGCCGAAACACATCAAGCTAATAAATTTACCGTTTTACCGTTCACTTTTGATCCCTTTATTATAGCATTAATTACAGTCAACCATGGATATTATGATGCTTTAGCTTTCATTGCCCCCCCCCCCCCGGGTGGGGGGGGGGGGCGTTGTGATTTCAATAACTTTTTTCAGAAAGTGGGAAATACGAAAACTTGCTATTGTGTGATTACAGCACCTTTAAGTTTTTAATATCTTTTTAGTAATATTCCTTTAAATAAACATGGGTCCAAATTCCAGTTACAAGAAACTCACATTCCAAAGTATTTTGGTAATTTTATATGAACCGTGTCCGAAAAGGTAAGGTTACAATGGCTAATATTCTTTCAACTTATAAGTGATACAGGGGTGATTTTGCAATTTAATTGCTGCCATTATTCAAACACTTGTTAAGTCGATATTAGCTTCTATATCTCGCAGTCAGAATTCTAGTGCCAGCTGCTGAAACCACACTTCTATATGACAAACTGCATCTGAACTACAACCAAGCATGTCCAGAGAGATTATGTGGAGAAGACTTCATGAAAATCAACATGCCCAGTACAAAAAGCTTATCCAAAAGCTTCAACTGAAAGCCTGTCACAAAGTGGCCCAAAAGGAATGGGCATAACGGTTACATCCTGGACATCCAACTGGGAAGCAGTTGTGTTTCTGATGAAAAGATGGCCACCCAGCAATTCCTATTAGTGACAATTTATGTAAAGAACTCACACTAAATCAGTAGTACTTTTGGTGGTTAGGTTGGGATTGCTTGGGGGGGGGGGGGGGCTCTAGTGAACATTTGATTTCATTTGGCCCATAATTAGAGATCACAATGGACTTTGCAGCATGAAAATGCCTCGTACCACATCAGCAAAGGAACAATATCTTGGTTTGCATGTGAAAAAGTGAAAGTTCTGGACTGGCCAGCAATTAGTCCAGATCTGGACCCATTGGAGAATTTGTTGGGACTTACTGTGCATAAGATCTATGCACAAAATAAGCAATTTGGCATGTCAGTGAATTAAAGTTAGCTATTCTGAATGCTTAGAATGAACTTCGACAGCACAAAAGCTTATAAAGTCCTTGCCTAACAGAATTTTTAACATTTCTCAAAAGGGAGAATGTATTGTTTATCAAGTTCTTGAAATAACATATACTCACAATATTTGGCCGAACTTAACACTGATTCCACAGGTGTATGACAGCCAAATACTTGAAAATGCAGATTGTTAAGCAAATAACAGACATAGAATTGTGAACAAAGTTTGTTAATTGTTTAGTGCATTTTATGTTCTGGTGGAAAGCACACATTCATTTTGTTTTAATAAAGTCGGTAAATCAGAACAATCAGGCCAATTCTATAGATATGTGATGCATTGTACAAAGTAGCATTTTGCTTTATTGCTACGGACACAAAAACCCCAAAAACTTGTAATATAATATTACATACAAGAAATTTTGCATAACTCTCCTGCCAAGCAATTGCCCAAATGAATTTGAAATAGTTAAAACAAAATGAGCAAAAAAAGAAAACCAAAAGCATTGTCCATAATTGTTTAGGTATTTATCTCCATGGTGACGCTAGTTGCAGAATGCCATGCTTGTAGAAATCTTCGATTGCTATTTGAAACCACTTGTTCGACTTCACTGTCCCTGCAGTCTTTTTTGAGCTCACCTAAGATGCGGTGGACAGATTTGGACTATAGGAATGGGAGGTGGCTCAGAATTTCCCACTTGAACTTCTGCAGACGTTCCTTTGTTGTGTTGGCAGTGTGCAGTCTAGCATTGTCTTGCAAGAGAATGAGATCACGAGAAAGTTTACTGGAACGATTCCATTTGATTTGCCTTGCTTTAATGTTTCACAATATTAATGAGCACGACCGTATTTCCATGCTCAAGGAATTCGATGAGGTATTTCAAATGGACGATGAAATCAAGGAGCAAGTGCACATTGGTTCAAACAGCAGTCAAAGGATTTCTATGAGCATGCCGTTCTGCTAATAGGATAAATGCCTAAACAATTGCAGACAATACTTTTGGGTCTTGTTAAATAATTAACGTAAAACGTTCTTTGCCTTGTTATTTAGCGACTGTACCTAATATTTTTGCCTGCCTCTATTGTTAATGGTCTCATTTTTCTTGCAAAAGACCACTACCTAATAAAACGTTCTTCCATTACATTTCAAACATGGGAAGTTACGAGTTTAGGTTTCAATTGTTTTGTCATTCACTTTCATTGGTAACAGTAATGCAGTTTACAAATAACATTTCTAATTACTACATTTCAAAGTGTGCAATAACACATACAAGGAGATTCAAAAGTCTGTTGCAGATTTCAAAATGCTGTATTATTGTTAAAATAACTAAATACAAAATATTAGTCATATCATCAAGTTTCAAAATATTCAACATGACCACTGTACATACATATAAGAAAAAAATTTTAAGGACTTTTCAAGGAATTGTTAGAAAACACTTATGCAACACAAATTATAGAATTTTAATAATGATTAAAATAGTCGGCTCGGCGGCCAAGAACGTTAAGGCGCAAATTCAAATCCCACTGAGGGCATGGATGTTTGTGTTTGTCCCCATTTCATCCATTTTCATCTTTTTCATTCATTATTCTGGAACTTACAATACCAGTTTCAAGTTTGAATCGGGTACATACCAATTTCACCTTGCAAATATTAATTAACACAAAAACATGATAAAAAAAATGTGTTAATTCATGTGGTCACTAAATGGCCAAAATCGAAAGTAAAATAATAATAATGAAAATAATATGAGACTCTGGTGATAAATTTTGCAGACCAGTGTGCTACACTGAAACAAAAGATACTATTGAGTTGGGTGTGGTGGAACATGATAGCTAGAACACACTCTACAAACCTGCAAAAATACGTTTACCAATAGAGGCTCTTCACAAGCTGAAGTTTGAGCCTCATCCACCTACTCTCCGGATTTGGCTCTGTGATTTCCACTTCTTCCCTCATCTTCAAGAGGACTCAAGGGTAATCATTACACCACCGACAAAGAGGTAGGGGAAGCTCTGGCCATTTGGATCAGAGAAAGACAGCCAGAATTTTCAGTGACAGAATGCAAAAACTTGCCATGCATTGGGAAAAGTGGATCAGTGTAAATGGGGATTACATTTAAAATATTGCACTTTGTAGCTAAAGAATTGCATTTTTATTCAGTTTTTATCTTATTCCAATATGTAATAAGATATTCCATAACGTCTTTTCATTCCCATGCTACGCATGTATGTGCAAAATTTATCAACCGAGCCTTGTAAAAGTACTGTAATTACAGAATTAAAAGTAATTTAGTGATTTTTTTTCCCTTTAAATTATCTAATGAGTTGGCAACTTCAATTAATTTCTCTTCTTTTCCTTTAGCAGATCTCCTTAAACTATTAGATTTGCCTATTGGCATCTTATATATTGTTTTCTTCAGCTTTTCCGGCAAATTCATTTGCAGACTATCAAAAATTTGATATCCTTTTCAAAGCATCTTTATTGGCTCATCAATTCTTTTATCTCATCAGAAGTTATTTCTTTTTTTGTTCTGAAATGAAAGCAATTTCTGATCTAAAAATTTCATATATTATTTGTCTAGCTTTAAATACGTGTACATATAAATTGTATTCATTTTATTTTAACATCCTTTATATTGCCCCATGTCAAATTGATATAATCCCATATGAAAGCTCGTTCATGTTCTCAACTTCCATTTGTTAATTGACATTAAATCCTTTTTTCCACGTTTGCTTGCCCATGGCTGAGAGGTATTGTTTATAATTAGTGGTGCTCATTGTCTCAAAAAAAAAAAAAAAATCCTGAATGCTTCAAAAACACATTTTCTAAATGAGGTAGCACTTGTGCAAAATGCAACATGTCACACAGTTTTAGGTAAAACGCAAAAGTTTCCGATTCGCTTGTAAGGCGGAGTTAACCTGTTATTAGATAAAACAGTCATAGATTAGCGCATTTCAATTATGTGACAAAATCACAGGACCATAACAGTGTGGAAAACATTTTAAGTTTTCTATATGTTGCGTTTTGCATCGGCACATTCAAAGCATTGAATTTCTCTGGCCCTCGTGGAATATTATGTGGTTGTAATAGCCAGGCAAAGCAAAACATGCCATCAGGGAACTAATAAAAAACTGCAACACGTGGCCACAATTACTTTCAAAATCTTTTTAATAACACCCAGCCCATAATGTTATAAAAACGTACAACCATGTCAGTAGTGCTTTCAAACCCAAATTGGTAATCATCTTTTTTTTTTGCGCAAATGCAGGCTTCCTCTCCTGTGGTTTCTTGGTCATGTTTCGAGTGCTGGCGTTGTTGTTAAAATTATTGGCATACCATTCTAATTTCTCCACCTTTTGCCAATCTGGACCATAGGCTTTTTCCAAAAGCCTGGCGACGTCCCTGGCTTTCTCTGGCGAGACATCCGATTCTAAAGGCTTTTTCCCCAACATCATTTTGTAAAAATTTTTGCCTCAAACTTCAATGATCCTGTTTTTTTGCCTTCGTTATGATTCGCTTCATGTTTGAGATGCCTTCAAAACTAATGTCGCTGCACTGGAATTTCTTTCTATTGTGGTTGCAAGGCTGATGAAAGTTTTGTAAATAAGGATCACAGTCAGTATATCTGAAAATTATTTCATGTGTTAATCTGACTAACTGCTGGTAGGTTTAACAATATGACAAGCAAGCAATTAGTTTTTGAACCTACCTTCTTGACTTGGCAATGCTCCTTTTTGAAGGCTACTTGGCATTCTTTCGTGAATCAGATGATAGCTTGTCCACAGGTGAATCTTCCATATTTACATCAGTCATTAAATATTTAAAAAATCATCGTATTTGGTAATAGCTGTAACATTTTGTATTTTAGTGTTTTATCGAAAATAATAAAAATATCATAATCCGGATGTATAATAAGTCACGTGATATAATCACTGAAATTTCATTTGTCAACAGGACAAGTTTCACTTTGCTCTAGTATGGATGGAGGACATGATGCATTTTGAAGCAGTCATCATTTTTTAATACAAGTGTTTACTATTTATTTTGAAGCATTTTACTACAAGGCACACAGGAAAATGAGGTAAATATGATTCCCTAACAGAATATCAGAATTTTAAAAATTTTCCAAAGTGGACATGTTGCGTTTTGCACAAGTGCTCCTCAAATAGTCATTGAATTGTATTAAATCTGCCCACAAACAATTCATCAACTTGTCTTCGCAAATAGTCATGAAATTTAAGATATGGTACATGTTACTTAAACATTTCTTTTATATCAATCATGTTCCTGGCAAATTCTAAGAGGAGATTTTTCAAACAGCTTTATTCGGAAGCAGTCATTCACATGTTTAATGCTTGTATAAAATTTGCAATTTGGTTTATTCCCTTCTTTATCCACAAATGTAATGAATTTTATGATGCTGGGAAGAAGATTTAAAGCAGATTCACTGGCCAGTATATTTTCAAGCCACTTATGCTGAATAAATGTTAAGTAACGCTCCTTCCTATTCTTTCAGAAAATCATCTCTGCGAGCAGGTGAATTTTGAACCAAAAATAATAATAAAATAAAATGCAGTTAAAAATATCTTCGATCCCCCATGTGCTTGCAACACAGCCAGATCTGAAGGCACTGTGTATATATGGTATCAGTATTAACAGGTTTCAGTTATATTCCTTTAGATGTTATTCTTGTAACCTGTTATGAAACTTTAAATTGACATTAGGGCATCCATCGAAATTTTTACCATTTCAAATTTAGAAAATTTCAGTTTTGCTATGGCAGATATGAATGTTTCGTATTTGTCTGATCGCCTGCAATGCCCCAAAAATACAGAATTACATAGGGAACTAACTTCACCTAACCTTCTGAGGCACTTTTCCCATCATTCATTCAGGGCCGTTCTTAGGCATACGCTGACTACGCATCCGCGTAGGGCCCCCCGTGAGGTGCCCTCGATCCCCCGGTTTTTTTTTTAATTGGCGTGGTGCCCAGTGGAAACAGTTCAAACTGGCTAAATTGTAGCATCGAACTTCTCTGAGGGGGCGAAAAAGACGCAGGGAGATGACCTCGTAACGTAACAGGAAAACGTTTCCTTGGTCTAATTTCCACGCATTTTCGCAGAGCTTCCAGGGGGGGCGGAGCCCCCCCTGGACCCCCACATAGGGCCACATAACGCCTAAGAACGGGCCTGATTCACTCATAAAATAAAAACAAAAAAAAACCCTGTGATCCATCCAAACAGGTGTCTTGAACTTGCTAGAGCAAGATACCAGAAATATAAAAGCTTACAATAAAGAGCAATAACATATCTGGATGGATGACTGAAGTTTTTTTTTTAAATATTGAGCTTTATTGCACTTTTTTTGAAAGTTCATAAAAATTTTCTCATTTTTTTTTTTAGGTTTTTCAATGTTTTCAAGCACTTGAAGAGAAACTAAGCCGTTTTCAATGACTTTTAAAAGTGTATGAACTATGATGAGCGCTCCACTTGCACAAACATATCTCTCCTCGGGGCAGGCCGTGGCCTGGTGGGCTTTCACTGAATCCACAACTTCTGTGAAGTTAAGAAACACCAGGCACAGCTATCCACTGGATGGGCGACCATCAGTGACACAGCTATCCAAAAACTTGTTGATTTTGAAATTTTATTTATAGCGATCAGAATTCAATACAACTGCAAATAATTCAAAATATCCTGAAAACAATAAAGAAGCAACAAATACATTCTTACCATTATGTGTTGTCCAATTGCAGAGCAGTCCTATAATGTTCCATTCTTATAAACTATACTCCCTTTAAGAAAACTCCACGTCTCAATTACTTTTTAGTATTTTTCAGGCACCTTTGCTACTTACCATCATTTAAATAATTTATAAATGAAATTAAATAAAACTTCATCACTTACTAGGTGTATCGGTTAATAATGCTGATTTTGTGATTAACAAAAAATGTGACTATCTCAAGAGAAACATCAAAAGTGCTTTACTCCAAGTTATGTCCATCGCTAGCTACACATTTTCCCCATCTTTCAGGTAATTTGTGGATACTGTCCCAATAGAAATTTTCTTGTTTTGAGGCAAACCATTCAGAGACCCACTTTTCCACCTCTTCGTACGTTTTGAAGTGCTGCTCAGAAAGTGTGTTTGCAACAAATGGTAATTTGAAGGAGCAAAGTCTGGTAAATATGAGGGTGGGTTAATACTACCCAGTCAAGATCTTCTAATGAGTCTTAAACAGTTTTTGAAGTGTGTGATGGTGCGTTATGAAGGTAAATTATTTTGCCATGTCCTCTTGACCATGCTATTCGACTCATGATCAAAGCGTGGCTCAAATTGATTTGTTTTAACTGTTCCTGATCTTTGAATCAATAGCATTAATGTTGTTACTGATTAGAAAATTTTTATTGATTTTATTAATTTGGATAATATTTGTATATGTATTTTTTGTTTTGTTTTTCTTAAAGTTACTTACGTTGTATAAAATTTAGCATGCAGTGGTCTCATGCACGAGAAGACAACACCAACACAAGATTACCAGATTGGAAATGGAACAGCTAATGGTATTCGTTGCCTTCCTCATCGCTGACAGCGAACGGCTGATTGCCTTAGAGATTACTTGGAAGGTTCTTATATACTTAATGTGCATGCTCAACATTATTATGGTAGATGAATTTACTTTTTATTTTTCCTCTTCTCTCTTGTCTATAATACTTCCTGAATAACCCAGATCTTCTTCCTTTACATTATTGGTAGAATACATTATGTATTTTCATATGTATATTATGAAATGTTTGTAATAACGCATTTGCCTGCAAGAAAATACAGAGCGATCCAAAAGTCAGTTCACCCAAAGATATACATATAAAATGAAAACCATTAAACACACTGACGTCAAATTTGAAGTTGATATTCTTTAATCAATGCGACACTGATTGTGCTTACAGTATATCTTCAAAGTGGCCCCCATTCTTCTGCTAGCACAAACAAACATGGCACATATTCTTGGAAACTCGTTGCAGCATGTCCTCCAGAATAGCGTGGATTTCAGAGCTTTCAGTTCGTCTAGAATGTGTGGATTGTTGATTACACCAGACCTTTTAAATATCCCCACAGGAAATAATCCAGGGAAGTCTGGTCCGGTGAACAAAGTGGCCAAATTTCCTCAAAAACAAGACTGCACTCATTCCATTGAGGTGCACTGTAGCTCCGTCCTGTTGATAATAACCCTGTCTGTGTTCAATATCATCTAACTGCTCTACAAACTGTTCGAATGTGTTGCAATGATGCTCCACATTAACAGTGCTGCAACGCAATTAATAAATACAATTATCTATGCAACCTGCAACATGGACTAGATAAAACTGAAATTAATTTAATTTTTTTTTTTTTTAATATTGCTATGCAGTCTTAAAACTGTCAGTGAATAACTTCACTTTCTTGGAAATACATACCTCCATCAAAGGTTAAATTTCCAAAATTACTGCTAATATTAACTTGAAAATAAAGCACGAATGGACGGGCCGTAAGTGATACATTGAGAGCTTTAGAAATAATTAAAGAATAAAGGGAGCATATGTTTTATTTTCCAGTCCAGAGACAAGAAACTTTTTATACAATGATAAAAGAACATTAAAAATAATCCGCAGGAAGTCATAAAATAAGACATTCTAAAATGTTCAGAATCAGATCAAAAATTTGAGGGGGATGACAAATATAAAAGAACATATATACCAGTAAATACAGTTGCGTGCACAATGCAATACAAAATTTGAAGCTAAAATTCTTAATTAAAAATGTTTTAATGCACACTTTTATGGCAGGCATAATCATTTCAAATTCTTTAGAACACTTCACTTAAAGGAAGGGGCAGGCGTACTGAAAATTCTATGAAAGCTACTGTATATACTTTGATCAAACAAATCCTAAAACAGATTGACCGTTTTTAAAATGGAATAGCAGCCCAACAGTGACAATAATTATAGTTATCTTTCAGCAGATTAATATTTTGGTACGTTTCCTTATATTTTGCAGGCCAATCTTTTTGAACTGCGCATAATGATCTAGACCAGTGATTCCCAAAGTAGTCGATATCGACCCCCAGTGGTTAGGTTAGGTTAAACAATAAATAAAAATGACTAAAGAAATGGGCTCGGTGGTATGAGCTCATTTTGGAAAAGGGGTCTCTGGCCAAAATAGTTTGGGAACCCCTGACCTAGACTTTTGGTGCAGTCATGGTCATCCAAATACAATAAAACAGTTATAAAGAAAAATTTACACAAATCGGTAGCATTGCGAATGAGTTGGCAGGCATCGTTGGACATCTGCAATCAGCCATGAAAATGACCTCAGAAAAGATCAGTCTGCAAAACACAAGGAAGCTTGACCAAAACAATTTCCTGACCTCCAGACGATATCCTGCAAGAATAACTAATTATTGTCACTGTTGACCTACTATTCCATTTTAAAAACAGTCAGTCCATTTTAGGACACCATCTATTTGATTGTTTAAGCAGCACTAATCCTCGATTTAAAAAGAGAAAACTGCATTCATTTTTTTCATAATATTTAATTAACAACCTGACTCAGAAATAACTTGATGCTTAATAGAGGTCTCAAAAGGGATAATCAAAAATTAGAAGTTGAACAGCATATGTTAACATCAGCAACATACAGTCAATGTGGGTCTGCAAAACAACAGTTTGTGAGATTAAACAAATAACTGCTTTAGAGAATTAGCTCTTGCTAAAAATGCTTTTTTTTTTTTTAAACATGTGGCAATTCAAAACTTGATGCTACATAAAGGCGCATTCACATATACGCGAGAAAAGTTCTGGCGCTTTCTCTCACTTCTGGCGCACTGCTGCGAGAGACGCTCAATTCGGCGAGAACCGCGTGCTCCGTGCACATTACTCATTTCTTTTCTAGCTCAATGGCGCGAGAGATTACTCGACGAAGAAAAAGGAGGCTACTGTTGCACTTGAAAATTCTTCTGATGCTGAAAAAGCTTCAAAGGAAGCCCGTCAAACGAAGCCAGTTTTTTAAGTTTAAATTTTGCACCAAAATGTGGAAAGAAATCTTAAATGAATAAAAAAAAAAAATTGTCCTTCCATAACGTATTTTTATATTAAATGCGTAAGAAATGATAACCATGTATACTGGTAAAATAATTAAATAATATTGGTTATTAATTAATTCGGACAGTAATATTAACAATTTGTACTTAGATTTGTTCAATGTTTGTGATTATTATTATTATTATGGAAGAACACAAAAAACAATCTCAATGTAATGTAAGCTCTGGATATAAGAAGCTTCATGAAAAGAGTTTCCTTTATATATCAAATTTTATAACTTTGTTTTAAAAATTATATATATATGTAAACCCGGACTTACAAGCCCAGAAAAAACTTCGGATTTTGGGGTTCGAATTTGGCCTTTTGAAAATTATTATATGAAAGAAATGAATATTTTATATTTGTGAAGTTAATAATGGTATTGTAGAAGAAATTGTATTGTAAAGTAAATTAAATTTTGTAAATTTTCTGATATAAATATGATTCTTGTAAATTTTGTTAAAAATATCTTGATTAGAATTGAAATAAACTGAAAATAAAAAAAATAAAAAAAAAAAAAAAAACAAAGAAAAAAACAATGCTTAAGTTTGTATGTTTGCACCAGAGATGGCGCTAGCGCTGCTTTTTAAAACAGTTTTTTTCATGTAGTGATTTCAACTTCGAGCCATCGTATCTCAACGAGGTCGCGATCTGTGGTCTTTATGAGTCCTATTCCAAATAATTTCCTGTTCACGGACGGCAGAAATCAAATTTTCTCTTAACGTGGTCTCCTTTTGCTTTTTTAATTGCCTTTTCCAATTTCTTTGAAAGACGGGAGACTCGTTCATGGCCTCCATGTTGTTTTTAGCTGTTGCCTTTGCCTTGCTGCAACAGGCAGCCAATCAGAAGAGCGGAGTGCTCTGATCGGATTGGCTGGGATCTGGGCACTTTCTCGCTCTTGCGCGCCAGAGCTAGACTTTTCTGTTTCAAACAGAAAACTCTGGCAACACCTTTTCTGGCGCCAGTTGCGTCCACTCGCGCGAGAAATGACCCAGGCGTATATGTGAATGGCCTTGCGAGAACCGTATCTGGCATGAATTTCTGGCTTGAATAGGTCTTTCTTGCGTATATGTGAATGTGAATGCGCCTTTAGACCTGTAACATTCAAAATTCTGTTCTTGCTTATCTAGTATAGGACTAAATATTTTAAATTTCTATTTGTTTTCTTAATAAAATTACCTAAAATTTACCTTAATGATAAAAATTTCTCAAAACTAATAATAAATTGGTAATTAATTTTCCAATAACAAAATTTGGAGTTTGTTAGAGGGCGGCATTTAGCTTCACTTTAGCATTTTGGGACGTGGTGTCTATTATTCAAAGAAATACCGTATATAAAGTAACTTTTTACTCTTTTCTACATAGAGCTGTAAATTCTTTAAAAAGAGTTCATTTGTGGATCCATGTTGGCTAAAAGTGCACATTTTTTCAATTATTTTAGTGTGCTGCTTATCCCTAAAACTAACATCCATTTTTGAAAAGAGTAAGAATTTGTTCAAGTTGAGAGAGATAAGGAAACACAGTTTGGCATACCATTACCAGCATCAAATATATCATTACAGATTATTCTCTTTTTTTTTTTTATTTCAGTTATAATTATTGAATCAAAAAAAAAAATATTAAGAAGAAATGAAAAAGTAATTTTGAAGACAGCAACTGCAATGCAACATATGAAAAATACAAGTTGTTAACATTAAGAACAATAAGGTCAGGAGATAAATATAATTCTAGCTTTGATTAATCAGAAGAAATAAAGTTTCTAATAAGAAATCAAACTTAACTAACCAATTAATTTTGAATATATCTTTAATAAATGTGAATTAATACCTTAATAAATACAATTCCTACTAATACAAATGGTCAAGAAAACAAGATACAGTAAGTGACAAAAGAATAGGACTCCTCAAATATTGTACATATTTTAATCGAAATTTCTTTAAACATAGTAAGTTTTTTTTCATCCTGTACACATCATATAAAAAAACTGTGAAAGAACGAAAGAAGTATGTTTGGTAGCATGGATTCATTTGGAAATATTGGAAAAGTCCTGGGGCAAAATTATAGGCATAGCTGCCTATGGAGGATCTGCAGCACTAGTGATCTTTCTACATCAGGTGCACATCCTCAAAGGTAATACCAAGAGACTTGAACCTAGATTCTCCATACAGTCTAGCCACCTAGTTCTTTGCTGACCCCTTGGTCTCTTACCCACCAGCTAGGAGGACTAGTTTGCGGCATCCATATCACGTGACCATACCACTGCAACTGACACCTTTCAATGATAAGTACCGGATCAACATCTATTGTCCTGCTTTTAACTCTCCTAGGGTAACACCTGCCACACATCACAGGAATTTTATTTCAGCTGCCTGAACCCACAATCGCACTCTTTTGGTCATTACTCAAGATTCGTGACCATAGGTGAGAATGGGGGAAAAAGATTTCAAAACGGGGATTAACAATGTTTCCTAGCTCACATTCCGTTACCATGGATCACTACGCTTCATGTCTGACACAGCTTGCTGCACAGATACGAGGATCCAATTTTCTGTCCCACCACCCATCACTCGTGAATGCAATCCCGCGATACACGAATCCCCATCTGCCTCAATGCTATGACACGGGAGGTCTCCCAAAATGTTTCTTCACACCAAATACTGCTGGGTCTTTCAAGCATGTTGATATTACAAGCCTACTTCTTTGTAAGATCCTGGTAATTTCAATATACGATTTTCCTGCTTCATGACAGGCAGTAATTTGCCCTCTTTCAAAAGACAATAGCTTGGACCACATGGCATATTTATCAAATGTAGGCTCAGAAATTTTTTACTAAAATCATAAAAATGACAACCCTTCACAATAACGGAACATTCCAAATGCAAGTGTAACAAGAATTATTACATTTTACGGTATCATGCGATTGTTGGAGAGTACTTATGATTTTGTCAGATGATTTTTTTCAATATTACCAAATAAATCCATGCTACCAAAAAAAATTTTTTTCTTTCTTTCTTGCACACAAAGCTTTTTTATACGATTTGTACACTGCAAAAAAAACTTTCAATGCTTAAAGACGTTTCAATTAAAAATTATGTACAATATTAGAGGTATCCTATACTCTAGTCACGTACCGTAGATGCGCTTTTTATCTTTTATTGACTGCCTACCCTTTATTCGTATTTTGAGCTTCTTGATACATGACTTCTAAAATCTTCTTACAAGCATTTGTACAATTTTCTGGTGCACCGTAGACAGTGATGGCCTGGAAAGGTGATTGCTGAGCACATTAATTGTGTCAGAAACGGCACAGTTATCGTTTCTATTGAAGTGCAGTCAACACCTCTGCTAATGTGCTGTCATTTGAAGAAAGAAAATTTCTAAACTACTAAACATGCATGAATTACAAGGACAGAAAAGGGGGCTTAGTTTAAATCCTTTAAAAAGACTTAGTGCTATCAAATTAAATGAAATAAATGCAAGTTAAATTACACTACTTAACATTAAACATTTATATATGCATTAATTAAAACAATTTCCAATATGAATTCGTATTTGCAACTTTTCAATGTTTAATTTAAGAGTTCTATGTTTATTAATTTGGAGAGGGAAGAGGAAAAGAAATTAAATTCAAATATTACAGAACTTATCAATTGTAGACATCCCAGTAGATAAGACAATTACCAAGTACTTCTAGTTTTAGAAGTAAGAACATATTCATATTTGAAATGTTCTTTCCAATCTGGCTTGTCTTAATCACTTCAGAACATTTAATCGGAAAGTTTATAATGCGAAATATTTTTTTGACTACCTTTTCAGCTTATAAAAACTTTTAAACACAGAATTAACAAAATTAAAAGTAATTTTTTATACTGAAGTTAATTTTGCTAGCAAATGATTACCGCAATGAATTTTTTTATATTCAAGGATCTGTATTCAGGAATCTGCATACAGTTAAACCTCACTTTTTACAACAATCAGTTTAGTGAAATTTCAGTTTAACCAATTTTTTTCTCTGTTTTGGCTACAGCCTTCTATTTTACTATACAAAATTTACTTCACTTTAATGAATGTAGTTAGCCCTACTAACACTGGCACTACCACACTAACAAAATTAAGAATAACTTTGGATAAAAGTTCCCCGCTTATAATGGCCACTTTTCATTTCCCCGAACACTCCACCTATAAGAGTGCTCCACTGATGCTATTGATTCATTCCAATCAAAGCTCTCAAGGAAGCTAAGATTCCCATCTACATGCAGCAGATGACTATGTGCAGAAGGAAAGCAATTTTGACACAGGTAATGGTAATGCATGAATGCATGCACTATTTCCACTTGATTGTATCTTTCACCCTTCTATAATGTTAAAGGCAACAGTATCCACTACTCATTATACCATAAAACCCCGTTACAACGTACTTCAAGGGACCTAGAAATTTGTACGTTATTCTGAAACTGGGGGGGGGCTTGTGAACAATGCATATATTCACGTATATTCATAGAAAACGTAAGAATACATGAATGCATTTTATTTTATTCAATACAAATACACTATAGCATTTACAATAAGTATTATTACATTAATTTTTTAAAAAAAATCTGTAATGGCAGTCCACTTTCTTTCTATAACTTGCCTCCCCAGAAAGTCCTCCATAATCTTACCGTATTGAAGATGGGCAATCGTCCGTCAAGTGAAGGTCTCTAATCTAATTGCAGCACAAATTGGACCTGACTGAGTAGCATGCAGAGGTTTCCGGGTTTATATATGCTACACTGACCAACCAATGAAATGTGTACTCGGCTTAATTAGCCCATTGGCAACTTTCGCATGGGCTGCATTGACCAATCAGAGCAAGACATGTGAACGATGTACGTTGTACTGAAGGGATAATTTAACCAACGGAATGTAAAATTAGTACGTTATTCTGAAATGCACATTAAAGTGAGTTATGTTATTCTGAAACTTTTTAGCATTAAAATGCCTACGTTTGGGACGGGGATTTGAAATTTGTACGTTATTCTGAAATGTATGTTAATGTGAGGTACGTTGTAACGGGATTTTACTGTATTGCAGAACCAAGTCCGAAAACAGTAGAAAATTTCAGAATGTCAGCATTTAACGTTTGAAAAGAAGCTGGCAATTTTAAAAAGTTATGCCCATCCAGTATTATGTAATGACAACATACAATAATAAAATTACATTTGTAAAAGTAATGATTTAATTATTGAAATTTATTAATTTAATACTGCAGTAAGTATACCTTATTTGGAAGTTTTTTTTTTAATGGAAATTTCAGTTCACGAATTTTTTTCCTCAGTCCCCAGGAGTTCGTTTAAGTGAGATTCTACAGAAAGAAAGTACCATACGAGCAGAGATTTTTTTTTTTCCAAAACATGCCCTCTATAAACAACATTTGGCTTACGCACGAGTCATGAATTGCTGACAGCTCTCGAAAGGGAGAGCTCTTATTAAATGGAGCACGCTTATAAGCGGAGTTTACAGAAAACTAAATAATTTATAAATCAGTTTGAAATTCATTTGTAAATAAATTCCCGAAAAGATAATATCACCCATTCTTTGCAGTGTAACAAGAAATCTTTAAAAGTTGTGGAGTGAATTCAATTTCCGTATCACATCCATGGTAGCCATATTGTTGATATTGTTTAAGTTTAGGGTTCTGCACTTAATAAAAGTTCAAAAAAATCATAACTGCATATTAAGAAAAATTGCATATAATAATCAACACTTGATAATCTGGTAATAAAACGGGGAAAGTACGAGGAGGAGGAGGGGGGTTAAAATGAAACAAGTGCATAATAGTGGAAGGCTAGGTCAGATGAATTCAAAATGGTTTAAGAACATGGGAAAAATCGATATCTATACTTTTTGAATGCTGATACTATTACTTAGCACAAGGGTATAATATTTATTATATCTTATTAAATACAGACAGTCTGCCTCCAATTGTTGCATTTTTTTTTTCTTTTTTTAGTGAGCTGTCCTGGCGACTATAGAAAGCCTTGATTCATACCAAATGATTACCGAGAATCCTCCAAGAATATTTTATAAAAACAGCAAATACAATTGTAAATGAATATTTATTATTACATACTCTAAATATTAACTTTATCATTTCAAAAAATAAAAATTACATGTAATATATCTAACAGTATTTTCCTCTTTTTGCCTCAACTTATCTGCAGTCATGCAGCTTTTCCACTTTTTGGGGTCAAAAATCAGGGCTTGGCTTGTACACAAGTATATACTTATACAGATTTCTGAATAACATGGGTACTCCTTGAATATAAAAAACTTCAATAACTGTAGTATTTAAATGAAGATAACTGAAGTTGCTACATAATTGAAATTACTGGAATTTTCACTTGTATGTTGAATAACATTTTGGAACTTCAAATTAATATGTCAATAACAATAACTTTTTCCATGGACTTTGTTCTCCACGTCTTTGCACATTAAAAATTTTTCTTCAGAGATTAATAAATCAATCCCGCAAGTGCGAATGTACAGCATAACGTTAAGCCAAGTGGACCAACCTTACCAAACTAATCAAATGAGATTAAAACCTTTTCACTTTAATTACACCTACATTAATACATGTGCACTTCAGTCAATGTAGTAAATTCTACAGCAAACATTTTTCTGTAAACGTGAAAAAATTTTCCCGAAGTTAGTATATAGTAAACCCAACGTATCCGTGAATTTGATATCCATGGTTCAAAATAATCGGGGAGGGAGTGCAAGGAGTTTGTTTTCTGCACAGTACAATGCAGTGGTACCTCACAATTCGAACATAATCCATTCCGAGATAGTGATCGAATTCCAAATCATTTGAGTTCCAAAGCAATTTTTCTCTGTTCCAAGTTAAATTAATCTGTTCCAGGATACAATAATATCAAATTATTATAATTTTCCTAAATGCAGTACATAGTAAATATAGCACATGTAATAATAAATAAATACCGTATGTGCAAAAATCTGAAGCTTACAAGTAGTTTACTACTATCTGCCATTTTGATATCTGCGGGAAATGGTAGAACCAAACCCCAGTGGATACCGAGAGGGGGGGGGGGGGCCACTGTACATGATAAAACTAATAAGTTTGATTAATATCATGCAAATTAAATTTGACAAACATCCAAATTCACAGCAGGGTCCGAACCTGGAACATGGCAGATTTGAGAACAGGAAAGCCTGCACTCTAGCATTATCTGCCACCTGGCTGGCACACAAACTTCGATTTCTTTAAATTTGCTTCCATCTCAAGTTTTATTAATTACTCAAGTTTTTTATTAACTTGCAAAATTGGATGTCAGAAGAGGGTGGGGAGATTATTGGACATTTGAAATGCTAGGCAGTTTTATTTTGCTTCATTTTTATCATCAGTTGTAAGCATCTAGAACTTTGGAATACCCTCCATGTTAGAAAAAACAGAATTTACTTAAGCAACTTATTTAAATTAAGTCCACTATATTATTACACAGACGCCCTATTCATATTCTGAAAAACGTTGATTTAAGAGGAATAACACCACTTGCACATTAAAAAAAATTCTAACATAATCCATATGGTAAACTAAAAATCTAAATCTAAACCATTTTAAGAACTAAAAGCAAAAGCGAATATTTCTGGTTTATAGCAAAGCAAAACTATTGGATAAGATTAACAGTTTCTAAAATTATCATTACTTTATACTGAGTCATGCCAAAAATCCTGTCCCAACAAAGCAATGGGCAATACAGAGTTGGTTCATGTAAATTTTGCAAAATTTTTATGGCCAGATGTTCTATAAACACCGATCTCTGAATGCATATCGTAATGGTTCATTACATTGAACAATTACAATGGAATGGAGCGAGAGAGAAAACAGTGTAGCAGTACATACTCTTCACAAATACAAGTCAGCAAAGGAAATTTTCACTTTGCTTAAACCTCTGAGTGTAGATGTCAAGGTGAAGAGCGATCGTACCCGCACTTCAAGAACTCCTGCAGCCATTAAAGTGGTACATGAGAGAATGTGACGAAATCCCCTTCGCAAAGAGGAAATCTTGTCACAGGAGATGAAGATACCAAAAAGAACAATGTCTAGGATCATCAAGCACAACCTCAGGCTCGGGGCTTATTGAAGACAGACCGGCTAACGCCTAACAGCTGCTTTAAGTGACATCAGGACAACAAGATTCAAGTACCTGCTTCAACGGCACGCAGATGGAGGTTGCCATGAAATCCTGTTTACGGACATGAAAATGTTTATCGTTGAAGAGAAGTTCAATAGGCAAAATAACAGGGTTACGTTCAGAGCTCTCAAGAACCCTCTGAGAAGATTCCGAATGTGGAGAGGTAATGGCTTGGTGGGAAGTGTGTTATGATGTGCTGACCAAATTGCATTTCTGTGAACAAGGCATAAAAAAACAATGGCTCCAAACTATCAAATGCACATTTTAGAACAAGCCCTTTAACAATATTTGTTTTCTCGAAAGCAATGGGTCTTTCAGCAAAATTTAGTGCCTGCTCACAAGCCTTAAACTACAGAGCGCTGGCTAAAAGAGAATTTACCCAATTTCATTGCTGCAGAAGATTGGCCCTGGGGAACCCGCAATCTTAACCCCCTTGACTATCGCCTTTCGAACATTTTGGAGGAGAAGGCTTACTCAAAGCCCCGCTGCAATATCGACAGCTTAAAGGCAGATCTTGTTGCTGCAGCACCTTCCATACCCTTGTAGGCAGTGCGTGTTGCCATCGATGAGTGGTTGAACTATTTGAAGTGCTGTGTACGTGCTTAATGTTGGCCATTTTGAACAGTTTTCAGGATGTATATGAGGCCTGTGAGAAAAGTATCCGACCTTCGGCCAGGAAAAAAAAAATTACACACCTGGAGCATTGGAAACCTAATCACCCTCAAAGTAGTCTCCTTGGGACTCCACGCACTGCTCCCAGCGGTGCTGCCATTGTTGGAAGCATTCCTGGAAAGCGTCTTTCGGAATGGAGTTTAGCTTGGCTGTCGTTGCAGCCATAATGTCCTCTCTTGTCTGAAATCGCGTTCCTTTCAATGGCCTCTTGAGTTTGTGGAACAGCCAAAAGTCGCAGGGGGCCAGGTCAGGAGAGTAAGGAGCCTGTTGTACCACGGGAGTCTGGTTTTTCGCCAAAAAAGTTGAATCAAGTTTGGTTTTTGAGGCGCCAATTGCCTGTTGACCACAACTGCAGTCTCTTGCACCGCACTGCATTACATAGGCGACGGAGGACATCCCTGTAGTACTCTTTGTTGATTGACCCTGTGATGCGTACTCGTCTTGTACCACACCGCGAGAGTCAAAAATCGACGAGAGCACAACACACTACCTCCCTCTAAAGCTGATTGCCAGCAACTGACGCTATTGAGAGGCAGGAAAAAATTCACGCATATGCACAAAGGTTCAAGGTCGGCTCATGCAAGCGTGCGTGATCCAAATCCATCAGGTTTTCGCAAAAAAAAAATTAGGTCGGATACTTTTCTCACAGGCCTCGTATATTTTACAGGATGTGCAATGAAGAATATATTGCTCCTTTTTTGTTGCAATGTACTCATTGGATAAACTCGTTCCTTGGAATAGAGCTTTTGGCAAGACTATGTATAATAGTCTCATGGTCCAAGTAAGACTCTTTTAGTCAGTTCTCTTATTTAATTATAAACAACAGTAGTGGAATGCATCTTGTTACAGTACAGTTGGATACAAGGCAGTCACTGGTAAGACATCCTCATTAAGTTTTTAAAAAACGATGCCAAACAACTCTAGATTCTCTAAATATTCTGTATGTTCAAATGAAAGTGACTCGGGGTGTAGCACGTGAGTTCGCAGACATGAGGCAAATGGGTGATTGTTGACGTATCTTCTGCTTGTTCTGATAAGCAGTGCTGTGGGAAGTTATGTTAGGCTTATGCTCGTATTTAGTTTGTGTTACAATGGATCCTCCTATTAAATTTCAGTCCAAAACTGACCAACGAGCGGTGATAATGTTTCTGACAGCTGAGGACATTCCACCAGTTGACATTCATTCTCGGATGTTGAATGCTTATGGAGAAGCATGCGTCTCGAAAGCAACCGTGGTGCATTGGGCCAAAATGTTCCAAGATGATCGTGTGGGAACAGCTGATAAACCAAGTCTGGGCCAAGCAAACGTGGTCATCACTGATCAATTGAAGATAGATATGGATAAATCAATTCGTGAGGACAGGCAGATTAGCACACGGTCACTTGCAAAGGATCACAACGTTGGTATTGCTGTAGTGAAAAGCCTGGGATATGGCAAGGTCTGCTGTCAGTGGTCCCCGAATGGTCAAGGAAGAGCACAAAGGGCTGCATTTCGGCTGCTGTTTGGATCATCTGGAACGTTACAGTCATCAGATGAGACCTGGTGCCATTATTGGGAACCCTCCGGGAAGGTATCCACAATGCAGTGGAAGCATCCATTGTCACCACAGCCCAAAAAATTCAAGTTGCAAAGTTCGGCCGGTAATGTTATGCTTACGCGTTTCTTCGATTCAGACGGTCCTCTGCTTTTGGAGTTATGGAACCCAAAACCCATATTAATGCTATTGCATACATCAAAACAGTGCATATCTTGCGTCAAGCTGTGAAAAACAAGGGTCCTGGTAAGCTCAGTGATGGGGTGATCCTCCTCCAGGACAATGCTAGGCCACATGTTGCAAGACTGGTGCAGGAAGCAATAACCAAAATGCGGCGGTAAGTTTTGCCACACCCTCCATATAGCCTGGACCTCTCACCATGTGATTTTCATGTGTTTGGTCCTTTAAAGAAGCCACTGAAAGGTCGACGATTCGTCAATGATGAGGAGGTTAAAGATGCTGTTCGGGCATAGTTCAGAGAGCAGCAGAAAACTGACTTTTTTGCGGATGGCATTAGCCCATTGGTGCCCCAGCGGGAGTCCTGTATTGCAGCAGGTGGAGAATTTTTTTTAGGACTGCGCGTCTATAATAATGACTATAATATGTTCTTTCATATAAACAAAGGGAAATATTAATTCTTTAATTTAATCTGTCTCAGTGCCCTTTGAATAACTTTTATTTGAACATGCCTTAGAGAAATAGAGTGTAATAAAAAGTCTAATTTATTTTATACAGCTTTGTCAAACTTCAAATTCTTATTGAACACTGTTTTTGCATTTATTTTCTGAGAGTTAAAATTCACACACACACACACACACACACAAGAGGTAATGTTAAAAATTAAATTTAAATTTCATCCAGGCTTAATTTAACTGCATATTCAACTATTTAATAATCATACAGAGAGACAAGTTTATGTCGAGGGAACCAAAAGGATATTGCTTACAATTATTTTTCTAACAATTTTCAGGGATGCAAGTTTCTTCATTCACAGGATATAGATACAAGATAAAAATACAGATACCTTAAAGCAATAAACTTAGAATATTTCAGGATTAAGGATACTCTGAACAGCATAAATTTCTAATTTTACAAGAAAACGAAGTGAAGGGTTTGAGGTAATCAATAAAACAAAAACACAGATCAAAGAATAGAGGATTCTCAGTGTATTTTACAACTGAGTATGAAGGTATTTAAAAGGTTTTAAGTAAAGAATGGACTATCCCACACTGCACAAATTAGGAGGAAAGTGGCACCTAAGCGAGGGTTGACTGCATCTATTTTTTAATAGATGTTCAATAGAAATGATGAAAACTAGATTAAACGTGTGCTAAAACAAAACTGGTTAAATTCTACATTTAGACCTTGCACCCACCGACAAGTCTGCTCCAACTCTTACCCGATCGTTGGTCGAACGTGCATTGGACATGCATGCAGTTTCGCACAGTGATAAAACTCACAAACATTTTTAATACAAAAATTCTGATCTAATTCAAACATTTTCAATATTAGCTCAGTGATGACTAAACTAATTAAACAAAACTTGGACTGAAATCTGACAAGACCAGTTGCATGGAACAGTCAAATTCATTTCTGACAGGCGATCTTTATCACGAGTCGAGTTGCAGTTCCACTGTGTCGCTGGATGAAGGGGGCTTTCAGAGAACCAATAGAGAATTGTCAAATCAACAATTAAATTAATAAAATTAAAAATAATAATAATAATAATAATGAAGTTCACAACTTGAAAATCTTTGGTGAGTTGACCTTTCTACAACCAAAAATTTTTATCAGTTTTTCAGTTGTGCAAAGTCATTTTAGCATCTCTGTTGGTTCTCGTAAAATTTTTCAATGGCCAAAGAAAAAATAAATAAATAGAAGGCTATCCATGTTTAATGATAAAGTTATGAATGTTATCAAATAAAATAGCATAAAGTGATCACACAATTTAATTCCTTTCATCATCCTTTATTTACTCAATTTTCTAAATAAAGGATGATTATTATTATTATTTATTAATTTATCTTTATTATTTTAGCTATTTAACAGTCTTACGCCAGGCCATTTCTTGAAGGAAAAAGTGATTGCTGATAATTCAGGAAATTCTTTTTTGTGAAATTGTGACTGAGGGTCAGTGTGTGTTTCGTTTGGTGGGGGTGGTGCGTGCGTGGGTGGGTGGGTGTGCATGCGTGCGTGTATGGATTGCGTGTATGGAGTTGGGTATGGTGTTGGTTGTTATAAGTGTTAGCACGCATGATTAATTTGCATGATTGTGTGGCGTTTGTTGTAAAAATGAGTGTGCATGATTAAATATTTTGACTATTATAACGAAAATTATCGTTTTTAAAAAAACAGTGTTATTGTTGTTCAGAGATTGAGGTTTCCCTCTTCTACCACAATGCCATAGCCAGAGAGGCTGGGCTTTGTTGTAGCGGGGAGAAATTCTCGGTAAAGATGCAACCTTTCTAAATTTCGGTAGTATTGATAAGTTTTTGTAGATGTTAAGCGATAAGCGTCCGCGACGGACGTGTTGTGGAGTGGGCGCTGAACGATGCCCGAAAGCTATCGTGCTTGAGATTCAAAAATGGAGAGTGCGCAAAAGCCTTTTCTCGATAGTGATAGGAAAAAGTATGAGCTTCGGCAGCGGCAGCAGATTGTTTTAATAAAAGAAATAAAACGTCTGAACCCACAATAAGATGTCATCTTGCATCAATAACTAAGAGGCGAATCTGCACGAGTCGTATTTTACAACATAGAACGATGTGAATGCCCTTTTGTCAACTGAGATGAGAAAACACCTTGCCAACGAGAGCGGTGAGATCGTTTAAATTATATTCGAAGCAGCGTTTTAACGAGTTCAAGACTGAACATAAATCAATTAAAGTCACTAATGAAGATTTTGAGTCCAAGTTCGCGGAACTATTTTTTTTATACGCCTTTAGTGTACGCGGGTGAAAGGGCAAACCCTACTAAGTGGACGCTCCCTGTATAAGAACTTGTGTAGAAAAGCATACCGCTTTATAGTTAAACAAGGATAAAAACTGATAGGATTAAGCTAATATTAAATTGAACCTTATAATGCTTGAAAGAAAGTCTAATAATTTAGTCTTGTCTGTACTAGTAAATATGAATCTTTATAAAGTAAAAGTTATTTATATAAGTGATCATCGCAGTGCTAATTAAGCATAAAAATAGGGATTTGGACAGGTATACACAGCAGCTATAAACCCCAGTGACGGAGAAATAAGGAATATAGCTAATTAGATAAGCTATATAATTGGTATTGCTTTCCCAGGGTTACCTTATCCCTCCCTCATTTAAAAGGGGTACACGACACTTGCGTGCATTGTTTATATAGATGTTAGCCATAACAGGATCAGTCAAATGGGGATAGCTAGCATACCTGGGCCACTCTACGTAATAGCAGGTCACTTATATGAACCAAACACAGATGTATGATAGTAATAAGGGTATTATAATCAGATTACGTACTCAATATGCCAAGTGCATTATGTTTATTGTTGTTAACTTTGGTAAGGGGCCCCAGATTTGTAATAAGTTATTATTTTATTGATATTAGATTATTTCCAATTTGTTTGAGCAATCTTTAGATAAATATTAAAGTCATTAGTAAACCGAACAACACTGGGTGTATGTTTGTTTTTTTTTTCAACCTCTAACGAGTCCACCCTCCCTTGCTGCCATGTACGAAGGTCGGATTTGTCCCACGACCCCATCAAGGTCACACCCCCGTACGTGAGTGGCACAAAATAATAAATGGCCCTTTCGGTCTGAAAATTTTTATAATAAATCTGAGATGTTTGTTTGTACCATTTACTTCATTTCCATATTACATATTTCAATAAATTTCAAAAATTAATACAAATCATTAAATAATGTCACAAATGAAATATGCAGTTTTGTGACATTCAATGTCACTGGGTGTCACATAGGCCTGACGGGAATACATACATTTTTCTTGTTAGTGTATCACGGAAAATTAGCTTATTTCTTTTGGGGTTATCTATCTTGTTTTGTTTTTCGGCGACATCATGCATCTAGATCGTTTTAATATTTTTTTTTAAGCGTAATTCTTTGTGGTGGTTATTATATTAGGTTAGTTAATATCAGTAGTTGTTTGTTTGTGATTACAAGGTGGGGGGGAGTCGGGTTTTTTATTTATATTGTTGAGCGGCAATGGCAAGCTATCGCAATTGTTGGGGAGCAGGCACTGTTTCCTCGAAGGATTTCCAAGAAGATCATGCCCTGCTCCCGGCAATTGTTGTGTCGCATAGAGAAGATGTAAATGAGGAATTTTGTTCAGATTTTTAAAAAGTGTTTTTTTTTTCTTGGTCTGGCTTGGTTCTCTTGATGTGAGACCTAGCATGACATGTCTTAAGCCTAAAAGTAGTAATGATAGTGGACGTGATTGTCTGCCATTGTAGCTATGAAAGTTTACTTTATTTTAATCATTTAGTTAACAGTTTGCTGATATATGTGTAAATGTTTAACGTTTTTTATTTCGGAGTTGCTCAACTGTAATTAAGTAGTGTATTATTAAGTTCGCGCTTAATTCAGTGACGCACATTCGAATATGGTGGACGCCACTCTTTGCAAGCCGGCTGATGTTGTGCCATGCCGAAAATCCGTCCTGATTGCGACCTGACTGGTAAATAAACTGCATGATGGTGAGTAAACCCTTTTTCCTTGTTCGGCGTTGAGAAGCTGACCCTGAAGAGACCAAGAAATTGCATAGTGTGCGCCTTGTGGAACATTATGCCAATGTTCTTTTCACTGCATCGCCAGTGCAGCAGAAGTCATTCTGCATTGCTTGTGTGAAACTCTTTCGTCTGGGAAGTTAAGGATATTTGGCAAGGGAAGCGTATATATAACTCTTGGGCATGTATTTTTCACTGGAACGACTGATGTTTACTTTAGTGGGTGTTAAAATGGTGGACCCAATAAACTCTGATTTAAAGAGATTATATCTGTGTTCCCAACGATATGTAGTAGATATATTTAGTGATCTAAGTATCATTATACTCAGCACAGCAGTACCAATGGTAGAGTTCTGGACCACACCGCCTGACTGTGTGCTGAGCTGAATCAGCTGTCACAGGACTCTAGATCTGGCAGGTTGGTAGGGGTAGACACTGCTGATGCATTCATATGTCACTATCAAGGCAGTAGTGCCGTATAACACATGCGATACTAGTAGTCCACCTTCTCGTGCGGCCATGAGTTATTCGAGAGTCAAGTGGGAAAACGGCAGGTGTATTACCCAATTGTACCAGTGATGAACAATAGGCCACATTTCGATTTCTGTGGATGCAGGGCAAATCTGTTGAGCAAGTGCAGAAGGAAACATTACTTGTTTGCAGTAACAAATGCTTATCCAGGTGCTTTGCGAGATGGGAGTTCTTTTGTTGGATGACAACACTCGTTAATTCCACAGTTAATGCACCTTACAGTCTGGATGGCACCAGCCAACTTTCACCTCTTCAGCCCACTGAAGAATCACTTGGGTGGTCATAGAATCCAGGATATGGAGAAGGTTTGTCAGGAGTTTACCAGCTGACTATGACACCAACCACAAACATTTTTCGCTGCTGGCTTTGAAGGACTCGTGAAACGCTGGGACAAATGGCTAAATGTTCATGGAGATTACGTGGAAAAATAAACCAAATTTCATCAGGTAACTATTTCAACTTCCATTTCTATGCCATTTTGCGAAATATTTTGACTTACCTTGACATTTATACATTAAGTCACAAGGTGACATCAAGTCACATTGCTAGTATTCTCTTGCTCTAACAAAATTACTAGAAACAGATACAGTGAAACTTGAGGGGAATTTGTAAACAGTCACATCAGAGATTATCTCTCAAGTAGCAAGTACAGTGCTCCTTCTATATAACGGGACTCTACATAATGCCAAATTTATAACAGCAAGTCGATATAATGAAGTTTTTTTTCCGGAACAGAGGCATTCGGTCAGATTTTGGAAGTTACTATAGAACATGACATGGAATTAGTGGTTCATAAAGGTGATCAGATTAGGGAGATCTGTTTATAATAGCACTTATTGGATTTTGCGTCCATGCAAGATTAAATTGCTCGGATATTAGAGTGGTTGCATAGAGAAGTTTCATTGTATAATGTTTTATGCTTCTTGTGTAACTTCTGTATACTCGTACATAATTTGTAAGAAGTAATTAATATAGTGAAACTTAACGCAAGAATCGAGAGTTGCATTATTCTTGAGGGTTAAATTTTTATTGGGTCTTGTTGACCTAAATGTTGGCCCTATAAACAGTTATAGCTACTGGCAATTCAAATTTAAAGAATCCAAGGTCTCCTCCCCTATAATTTGTTCTTGTGCAAAGTTTTTAGATTAAACTTTAAGGGAATTCGAATACCTTTTCCAATATGGGTGTAAGCAAAAAATGAATGAAACCTAAGGTACACACAACCTCTAAGTTTTTATGAGAATTTTCAAGCCCTTTATAAGCACAGCTGTTCATGTCATTTATTATATGAGAGAGAAAAATAAAGACCGAAAAAAAAACTTACAATTTTTAAATTTAAGCAATCTAATTTTGATTAAACATGGGCAACCTTATAAGAAAAACATTTTATGATACAAGTAAAATTAGATTGTAACATTAAATCAACAGAGCTGATCTACATTTACATCATTTGAACTTGCATTTTCATGTATAGTTTGCCATTAACATTTCCACATACTAGAAAGCTAAATAAAATTATTGTTCAACAATAATTTAAACATCTGAGGTTTGGTGTGTAAAAATCCTCATAAGACCATTCAATAACTACTCTTTAACTAAATAAAATGCCCAAAAAAAAATTCAGCCCATATTAAATTTGTATTCACAATTTAAAAAGTGTATTTGTTATATACCTTTATTTTTAACCCATAAGTACTTACACTCCATTTGTTACATAACTACTCACTTTGGGTCAAAATGACCCGATTTTAGAACATACTACAGCTTTTGCCTTGAAGCCTCCTAAAACCTAATCTAACTTAGTCACAAGCGAATTTGAATCTATAATTTATAGTTGCCGAGTACCTAATACAGTAGAACCTCGTTTTTACGAACTCGCATTTTACGAAATTCCGGATTTTACGAAGTAATTCTGAAATCCCGATCCCCTCCTGTTAATTTCCATATAATAAACTTGTAAGTTTTACGAAGTGTTTTTACAACGAAATTCGGATTTTACAACGTTAGAAGTTGTAATTGGTAGTAAAATATTTTATTAAAAAAGTGAACATTTTTTGCGTGAGCGCCCTGGTTGCATTTTGTTCATTTGGCCTATGTTATCGCCATTGTGATCGATGATTAACTGGACTAGTTTCCGCCGTCGCCAACAGAGGGCGCCATACGTAATGTAGACTAGAGAGCCAAGAAAGAGGAAGTGCTTCCTTTTTCTGGGCTCTCTATCCAAACGAAAGTGAAACTGAACTTGCAGTCTCACCCGAAGATGATGATAGTGAATTTGAAGGATTTCAAGAGTGGGAAATCCTGAAAAGTAAGCTGAATTTTCAATCTAAATTCTCCGAGCTTGTTAGTATTGATGCGGAAGTTTTAACTTCTCCGACGTTAAACGATAACGAAATTTGCAATCTTATCAAAGATGGCGGCAAAGAAGAACATGTAGAAGACAATGACGAGAAATTGGAAAATACGACATTCAAAGCAACATCCTCACAAATTAAAAGCTCCTTAGAAACTCTAAAAAAACCATCTGTATGCAACTAATAAATGTATCAGACGATATTTTTGACAGGTTTTTGAATTTTCAAACTACTTAAATAATGATATACTGTAACTTCAAATATGCATCAGACAACAATTCTAAAATGTTTTCAAAACTCGAATACTTAATCAGTGTATAAGCCAATTTGTATTAAAAATACTGCCTATTAAAAATTCGGTGCCTATTTACGTGGTTTTTGTTTTTTTGGGGATTTGTTTTTTACGAAGTTCGGATTTAACGAATAAATATTATTGGTCCCCTGAAATTCGTAAAAAAGAGGTTCTACTGTGTTTTTAATCCATCGATATCATTTGCCGTCAGCATGTCGACTAGTTCAAATCCACCTGCCTCAAACAACCTTGGCCAAATGTTGGTCTTTTAATATTTCAGGCACAGTCTGCATCGAGTAACAATGTATATGCTTACAAAAAAAAAAAAACTCTGCAAAAAATCACGTGACTGAATGCTTTGCAGCGCATCAGTGAGACAAAAATACAAATGCCAACATTGATTGTGATTGGATGAATTCTAAGTCCGCCATTCAGTTGGCCATTAGAGTTTGGCCTAGAACCAAAAATCAAAAGCCAATTTGACTTCTCAGCCTTAAAATTTTGAGTCAAATTTTATATTCAACTTCATAATTCTGACTATGAAGACCATACAGAACCGTAGAGACCATCGAAATAGGAGATTAGAATGAACCCTCACCTTCTGAATAAGGAATACTTGGCAACAAAAGTGTGATCAGGTCATATTGATCTGACGCAAGTAACTAGTGATTAATACCACATAAAATCAGTCATTTAAAGGTCGCTAAATCGTGGCTCCCAATGACTGTGTTCAGCCGAGTCATTCACACTGAAAACCATTCAGAATTCATGATTCTTGAATACCAAGGGCTTCCACTGGATTACAAACATCTCAAATAATTTTACTTCCTTTATTTTTGCATCGCATTAAAACAGTCTTAAAAGGTTCGTTTACATAGCAATAGTATTTATGAGGATGGTCCAGGGAAAAATTATTATGAAGCGGAATATTGTATTAACAGATCATAATAACAGTTAGACTATATCTAAAAAAGCATCCCAAAAAATGTTAAAAAGCGACGTAAGTGATTGCTTCTCATCAGTCCAGAAATTTATATAATTTCTGCTATGAATACAGCACCCCCCCCCCTGTTTTTTTTCTGTTAAATAGATGAAGATAATCTGTACCACCCCCCCCCCTACCCAATATATTTGCTTTTTAATACATTTAAATGCATATACATTCATTTGGAAAAATACTTTCAGAAAGTATAGTTATTTGATGTAAATCTAGGTTCACCCATTCTGAAATTAATACAGAATATTATCACTTCAATACAATAAATGATCTAAAAGTTATAGCTACCTTTTCAAGGGATCCAGCATTGTCCTTCCGATGCACATCCACTCTAAAACACCATTATTACAAATAGGTAAATTAAGAGAATTAAAAAGAAAAATAAAATGCAAGAGTTCACTCATTTTAAAATACCTTGCTCTAGTCTGTTGAGTAATTTGCCTAATTGTTCCACCTTGGCGTCCAATTATGGCACCCACCATTTCACTGAGAACTAAAATCCTAAATAATGAATATTTCTATGTACTAGTTTACAACAACATCCATTGCCATTTTAGCTCCCTTCCCCAAAAATATTTATCGTAGAAAGAAAGAAAAAAACTGCAGTACCTTAAAGGAAAATCTGTACTTCGGAGTGTAGTTCCTGGAATCCCTGAGTATTGAACACCACCACGTGTTGGACGCCCACGTGGTTGTCTGTTTTGGCGATTTTGCTCCATCACATAATCGACTTTGAGTACTTGCCCTTCGTACTCATAGTTATTTAGTTGTGTAACTCCCCTAAAATTATAAAATTAATTCTTTTTAATGAATAAAATATGGAGAGCACATACAAAATTAACTTCAATCTGAACAGAAAACTTAACCATTTCATCAAAACTTAACTAATGAAACTAATGATTAATCCACTTGATAACAAACATTTGATTGTTAGTTTAATCAAGTTATTTGAATTTTTTTATCACTTATAAATTCTTCATACTTTACAGCAGAATTCGGCAACTAGTGGTCCGTGGACTATTGATGGTCAACAGAGAAATTTGAACGTTATCTGCATTTTATGTTTATTACGCAGTTTCATTATATCAGGTTGTTGCAAAAGTTTTTTCCGGATTTTTATTCCAACACAAAAACGATTGAACTTGAATGACAGATTCAGCTCATGCAGATGCCGGGCAATGGTTGAAAAGTGAACCTTGAACTGTTCTGAGTGTTCCCTCGTTGTTACATTGTGATCTTCATCAATTGCTTGGCGTAGATCACCTTCTGAAATCATGATTGGCCGACCAGAGAAGTGCAACTTGAAGAGTGCTAACTCCGCGTCTGAACCGGCAATACCATTCTTCTATTGTACGTAAACTAACTGTTCCATCACCTTAACGTTGGCAAATGTTTCGGTGACATTGCGCAGCACTAATCTTTCCAGAATACTCGTAGAAGATTATTGCTCAAATATACTCACGTGAAAGGTCCATTTCAGACCGGTGATGGCACTCACAGATGTATAGTCAGAAAGTTGATTCTTGGAGGTAATATAGCAAAGATATTCAGGAATCGAATGCAATAATTTGTTTGAAAAAAATATGAACACCCCCTTCGGAAAATGAGCCCTTCTTGGGCACGGGTTCTAGAATCGGAAGAAACTTTTGCAACAACCTGATATTACAATTCGTCTTCATGTCACTGACAAGAATCATTGATAATTGATTAGTGGTCTGCAGGTTTCAAAATTTTGAGTTTAATGGTCCATGAGGTCCAAAAGGTTGCCGACTGCTGCTTCAAAGAAAACATTTCCAAAATTACATAAATTTATTTAATTATAAACTAATCTGTAAATATCAACACGTTTATGAAGCAAAATATGCTGCAATAACAAATATATCCTTAAACCTCATTTTCTTAAAATTTAGCTTTCTTATGCTTTGACTAACATTTGGGGCTTAATATCTTCAAAACTAATGGTCCAATAGAGATGTTCTAAGTCGACGTCATCAACGCAACGGATTGTGGGGTACTGGGGTGAAAACAAAAGTCGCTCTGCATTTGTTTTGCCACTCTCCACAATTTCCAATTTTATATTCTGCTTTTATATTAATAATGAACTTAGCAAACACCAGTTCAAGATGCTTTTATCTTCTATAAAGATATTTTTTTATTTTAATGAATACTTTTCAAGTAATTCATTTTCTTGTACAAAAAAATCATAAATGATGGAAAACACCCATTCGACGGTGGATTTTTTACGACCAGACATATTGCAAATTCTAATAATATTTTTAAATTTACCAAGGGAGTATGCTGTGCTTGAAAATGTTTAAATATTTCCACCATGTGTTGATTTTGATTTCCTTCCATTTATTAATTTTATATAATCTAAACCAAAGTTTCTCAAACTGTGCTCCGCAAAACAATTCCCAGTGCTCTACAGACATGTTTGAAGTTACATATAATATGTAGCTGTGAGGTATATTAGTACTCCCTGACTGAAAAAGTTTGAGAACCTCTGATGTAAACAATTTATATAAAAACATTTAGCCTTGCACCCTGCGTTTTCCTCTTCAGCTTTGTTGATTTTTTTGAATTAACATGAACGCAACGAAGTCACTTTTAAATCTTAAAAAGTGACTTTTCAGAGTTGTTGTAAGCAAGTTGTAAGTGGCTGAAACTTTGGATTGTGGAATTTCTTCAACATTTAATGAACTATAATTACTTGGCTGTAAACAAAAATTGAAATGGCGGAATGGAACATTCGCACAAGTCTCCCACTTTATTATGGAAACAAACAAAAAAGTTTCTGGGCGGGGGGGGGGTTTAATTTATTTATTTTTAATTTTTTTAAAACCTTTATGATTCAAAATTGGCTCATCAGAGCCAAACAATTTATTTACCAAAGATATTCGACTCAGAGAGGAATCCGTTCATGTCGGATTTATTGACTTTGGCTTGATGGAATGTTATGAGTTATGTCTTATTAGAAAAAAAAAAAAAAAAAAAAAAAAAAAAAAAAAAATAGCATCTCTAAAAAAGTTTAACCAAATTTAATGAAAAATATATCAATGCAGAGATTAAGGAACCCTCCAAGCATGTATTAACTTTAATACGTTTAAGGAAATTTTTTTGCAGGGGGGGGGAAGAGTTAGGTTAGCTTGTATGAACACTACAGCCATTTTTTCATTTTTTGAAAAAAATAATATCTCCAATTAATAAACCAAAAAAATTGTCATAAAGATTCCTTCAAGGCACCTTCTAATTTCATTTGGTTCCGTTTTTTTGCCATTTCAGAAGAGATAGCTGCAGAAAATTGATCACATTTGTAGAGATGGGGTTTTTTTCTTTCAAAATTTCAATAGATTTTCTCGGATCATAAGTTTTTAAGTCGATTTCAGAAAAAAAATTTTTTTTTGAATTGGTGAAACAAACACTAGTGTTGAGCGATATTCGATACTTTTGTATCGTCAATACTTGAGGTATCGATGAAGTATCGGTATCGTCGATACTTCGTTTGAAATATCGAGTTTCACGAGATGTTTCTCAGATTCCTTAATTCTGAGCCGATTTTATTTTAGTTCACTTTTTATATCTAGGAGTTTTCATTGGCCATTCGCTTATCCTATCACCTGGTAAAATTGCGAGCATGTGAAAAAACTGAGAATCGGCACGAGAAGTACTGTTAAAAGCTGTCTGAACAAGGAAGAATTTTTTTTATATAAAAACTTTAATATTTATTCAAATTAATGAATTCATTCTACTGAAGGTATAAGCTCGTAGATATTTCTGTGAAATGCTAATTTTACCGAGGCCGATGAAGGGAGGGGAGGGGAAAAAATCGAGGCCCTAAAAAATTATCAGCAATCGCAACCTGTGTGACTTTAGATAGGCAGTGGTGATGAATATCAAAAATCTTGTAATATTTAAAAAAACATTCAAATTAACATAAAGTATACGAATTTAAACATTACCTCCATAAAATGTAATGTCTACATAAAATATTTTGCTAGTCCCTTGAATTTTGTTATAGGGAGGTTCCACTGTATATCAATCAAATACTACCAAAAATGTGATTTCCATTAGACTTAACTGGATGTTTGATGAAACTTCAGTTTTTTGGTCAAAAACTACTATTATCAGTCCACATTCAACTTTTTTGGATCAGACTAGTATTCAGTCAAAAAAGCAAAGGCACCAGCTAGCAATAGTCACAAAAGCCAATGATAGCATGGATGTCCTTGAGAGGAATTTTTCACGGTTCCCAGAATGTTGAATGCGGACCACATGATCTCATGAAACAGTATACAAGAAATACTAAATTGATAAAAATTTTGACCAAATAAAAGCTTTGTGAAGAAATATAATAAAACGTTCACACTTAAAAATGTAACAGCTAATGAAAGAAGGCATAGAAAAAGTTGAAAATACAAGAACTAAAGGAAAGTACAAGAAAACATTAGGCCATGTATCACCTCTGATAATTAATGAATGGCGATGATGAGAATGATGACAGCAATGACAACTGGGTTGATCTGGCCAAATTTCCCTAACATGACAAACAAAACCCTCCTTATACTCCGTCAGCAATACAAACATTGAACTAGCTCAATGTGCTGAAGCTAACCTAAACAATAGTGTGAACACACCAGGCCTATCATAAGCTAGCCCATGTTTCATATGGACTAGCTTAGCTAGGCCAGTTTCTTAAACTAGCTTAGTGTGTTGAACTAGCTCGACATTGCCTCTCGGGTACCCACCATTCCATTCATAGTAAGTTTAATGAACATGGCGGCATCACTCGCTTCAACAACTGTTATGAATAATTCAATAAAAAGAAGACTGAAGCACAGACGAAGTGCGAACCCTGATTACAAATGGGAGGAAATCATTGACGACATTACGTAAGAAAACAAATGAAAAATGCTGCATTTAGTACGAATATACAGTCAGCCAAGGCAGTTCATTCAAGGAATGGGGGTGATAGCTTTTCTTGTTTAGCTTTGCGGAGATAGCTAAAGCAATTTTTATTAATAAACAATGAAAAATTTAAATGAATAAATGATGAAACTAATTTAATCAACAGCTAATTAATTATTTATTAATGCAATGATAAAAGACTCCTTGTGAATAATTGTTTAATAAATAAAAGTAACAAATAAAGTGTACACTTACTGAAGTATATATTTATTTTTTTTTATTATTAAACAAGTATTCACAAGGAGTCTTTTATCACTGCATTAACAAACAAGCATTAAATTATTCCTAATAATCAAAAGTTAATTATTTAATTAAATATCAGTTATGTGGCAACACTAATTATTCCTATATTATTATTATTATTATTATTATTATTATTATTATTATTATAGAAGTTCACCAGGATTCATAATAGTTTCTGACACTAAAATATAAAATAAAAAAAACAAAAACTATACTTTAGTTATATAATCCTATATAATCAGTATTATCACCTGAAAGTCGAGCTTGAAAGGGGGAAAGTGCGATCACCCTAGCCAGGATTTTAAGCTAATCTAGCGTACACTTCAGCTAAGCTAGCTTAACAACAATCTAGCTTTACAGTGCAGACGCGTTATTAGGGATGAAAATAACAAGACATTGTAAAAAGGAGAGTGAAATGGGTTGGAAAAAATCAAGGACATTCTTAGAAACCGAACTTAGTAGGTGTGTGTAGGCCCACCTTTTGCTTGTAAGAACAATTAAAGAAGAGATATCAGCTGGCAAAGGAAACTGTTTTGTCAGTTTTATCAGGGAAAACTGTGACAGCGTTAATGGAACGCGGGACAAAGGAGGACTATCCCCATTGTTCAGCTTCTCGTCGCCTTGAGTTTCTTTGCAACAGTAAATAAACTATTTTTGTGTATTAAATAGAATTGAGAAAAAATTAGCAAGTTGCCCTATTTCATATAAATTTTCATCAGTGGTGATCTACTTGAATTTGTCACAGTAGATGATAAGCAACTTTGTCAAGTGAGTGGCAACGGCATTATAGAAAGCGATGGCTGGCTCATTTAAGGTTTCCCTGACCAAGACGCAGTGGTTGGCATCTAGCTTCTCATGATGGGTGGAAGGTTACAAGATGTTGTGTTCGTACAATGAAATAATAAAAAAATTATTAGACCGAACTAAACGTACTTTTGGAAGAGTAGCTAATAAAGCAAAGGACCTGCAATAAAATGCCTGCTTTGTTAATTTTCCAAGTTGAAAGCATGTACGTTTTGTCCAGTTCTTTTTGTCAATTGCAACCCTATATGCTCAGCACGTAAACCGAAGTTATGGCATTACAATTTTTTTTTCTTATAATCAATTTATTTTCAATCTTATTGAATTGCAAATATATCTTATCATATTTTTCAATCCCTATGTTTGACGTTTTTTTGAGATAATTTTAATTAAAAAATTGAAATCATGGCAGTATCACAATCTATTACAAATTTCAGTATACCATCACAGACAATATAAACAACTCTGTTAGTGATTATTACAGGCCTCAAAGTGAGAAAAAAAAATAAAATAGGAGCCAATACAAAAAATATAGCATACAATTTTGATGCATTATAGGCCTGTTTAATTAAATAATGCGGTCCCCATTGTTATTTATTGTATAATTTGCTTTTTTTCCCCTCAACTTTTCATTACTTCTGTCGCCAGGCATGGGGGGGGGGGGGGGGGGGTAAGGTCAAACGAACTTCGACCTAACGAACTAGTGTATAATATTGAATATACTGGTACATTACAGTGTATTATAAGCTAGTTTCTTTTGAAATTCGTCAGATCGAACTTCGTTTTACCCCCAATCCCCCTCCCCAGTCATTGTAGCGCTAATTTTTCTGTCTTGCACAGTTTTGGGTGCTTTTTCAGGTCAACATTTTTCCCATTATCGTAGAATACTTATTGATATCTTTGTCTTTTGATGTAGCCAGTGTATGCTGTATTAATCTAACATAAGAAACATATCCTTACTTTTTACTAACTGCCCGCCAATGCAATGCCATGAACACGTCACGTGATTTTGTTGACAGTTATTCCAGTAATGCCAACTCAAATTTTCAGATCGCGATAGCGGTGTTGCTGAAACGCGCCAAAAAAGTTGGAGCAAATATCACCAAAGATATGATAGCCCCGTTTATAAAAACTAATTAGTAGCATTATGTGAACATCTACATAACTTATTCTTCATAATACAACAAACATGGGTACTCTTGGGCAGCAGCAACATTGCACATTGGCTTGGAGTGTACATTTATCCAGGGCAGAGCCAGCACTTTCTATATCTAATTGATACAGGGAAAACGTTACTCATGGTTACTTTCTTTCGAGTAACTGGCCAGAAAACTCATGACGATGTAATAGTGCGGGTGGTGATATATTTGCGATATTAAATGACACTGCCATTTAAACGCGATCCAGCTGTTATTTTGACCACCAGATGGCAAAACTTCAAAGTCTGCTCTAAATAATCAGATATACAATAGAATTCAACCTAGAACTCAACTAGTTACAACCTTAAAGTTTTTCATCTTAAATAAATGATTCATAGAAATTTGATAAATGAAGCATAGGTTGCTCGAAGTGCCATCTACTTCCAGGACGTGCATTGGAACAGTTATGAGTGTCATAACCTCTTCAACTAAGAAACCATGCAGTAGGTAAAAGAATTGATATGGCACATAAGTACTTTTAGGACGATTAATACGATTAATTGTCCTAGCTTTTATATCCCAGGCTAATCCCATACTGAATGCTGGGATCGCCACCTAGCTGCCGCCACTGAATTACAATACTTCCGGTGCTAGTCATAAATATTTATGCCTGTAGACATACGCCCTTTTGAAAATTAGCGATTCAAATGCAAGGAAGTTTTTTTTCCGCTGCAGTTTTTCCATTGATTGAATTTTGAATGAATAGACATATTGGTAATGTTTCTAATGCAGTAGCAGTTAAACTATTTATTAAAATATAGAAGGATACGAAATATAGGAGATATATAGGACATTTTTGAACGATTTCGTCATAATATAGGAAAACTTCGAGGCCTGTTATCATAATAAATTTATTAATATAATTTATTTATTATATAATACATCAGCAATTAATTTCAATGGGTGAAAATTCTTTTTGCCAGTTGTCCTTTCTGAAGTTCTGTTGTATCTCTTCCTAAAAAATTCATACATCTGGTAGTGATTTCTGTAATTTAAAAATAGGTTCAAGTTTCCCGCGTACATGGGTAGCTTAGCAGTGTGACGTTTTCTCCACGAAATTTTCGTCATTTCCGTTAAAAATACTCTCAAACCAATATCTAATTTTCTTGAGCATGTATTGAAGCACTCCTCATGTAAGGAGGGAAAGAAAATGCAAGCTTTCACATTCCTTAAATGAGGAGACCTTTTTCCTCTCTTAAGGTCGAGAAATCGTGATCCTACCCTCAGTCTTGGAATAGAAATAAAAATACAACCCTGGATTTAATTAGAGTTTAGAATTTTTCTAATGGGATGGTCTATAATCTTAATTTTTAAATCAAAAACTTGGGTGTGAAAACTTATTCCTTCCATTTTTATTCCTAGTTTAATGCCAGGTAACTTGTTTTAAGATTAATGGATCCCTTTAAGAGCACGTATTAACTCCCCCTCTTTCCATCCCATTCTCCACAAATCACATAACCCCCCATCCCACTCGGTATTACTGCATATTAAAGCACACAGAAATAGGTCCAGGATAAATGATACAGTACACTATTTTTACACCATTCGACGCATTTCGAGGTTACACCATTTCCACAAGCAAAACAATTGCAAAGCAAGGTGAAAATGACAAGGAGAATTTATACATTAAGAGGAATATGGTCACTTGCAAAGTCCCTTCAGGTCAACTTATAAAATCAGTACAGGAAGCCCAAAGGTGGACTTACTAGAGAATGGCATTGACGTTAGAACCATGGTGCTTATATGTAAATGGTCTCTCCAGCTTTTCCTAGAGCCCGCAGCTCATTTCAGATGGCGCTTGTGTAACATCTTCATCGACATGCTTCCTTTGAACTTATAGCAATTTTAATCAATTTTGCTGGCCAAAAGTAATAATAATAAACAAAACAAGGCGAATTTATTTTGTGTAATCCATTATGCAAAAGTAATGCATGTTTGTGGAAAATTATTTTTTCTTAAAAAACAAAAAAAAAAAAAAAAAAACCCTAATCAGCTTCAAAGTATCTTATTACAATATTTTAAAAATTTTAAACCTTTGATATTTCCTCAACTGCATAAATACTTATTTTTTAATCATTTATATATACAAGGTGCCCCAAAAGTCAAGTACATACAAAAGTAACAGATTTCTTTCTACAATTCAATAACTAAAATAAATTAATATTCATAGTCGATTGCATTTCAAAATCAAGGACTCAAAAGTGATTTTATTACTTTGAATTTTTCAGATAGTTTCACGTTTACATTTATCACAACATTTATAAAATGTATACAATAGTCCATAATCTTAGATAAATCCAAGATTTAAAAAAATTGTTACAACATTGTCATCTCGATTAAAATCCCATGTGATCTTTTGAAATATCAAGTGGGATATATTTACAATTTTTTTCTTTAAAACCTGCAATGGCCGTATTCACCATCTCAGGTTAAAAGCACGAGCTGTGCAACCCAAACAGTAACAGAGTTAAAATTGAGACCGTATTCACCATTGTCCTTCGGGTTGTCCTTTAGCAACCAGAAGGCTAACTCGCACTTTTTTAAGGACATCTGCGATTGATCTCTGTAGTCATAGACTTTAAATTATGGAAAAAGCACTTGCAGTCATTTGTCGAATGCCGCGCACGTTTTCGAGCATGCTTTGCGTTCGATTGGGGCCTCATTGCTTATTATAACTTAATGCAGAACTGCTTTGTCACTTGGAAACAAATATAAGAGGCTCCAGCACATCACCTACCACTTCGACAAGGTGTCAATTGGTTGCATTCAAGCATTGCCTACAATGATAGAGGGAAGCGACTGTAGGCTATGCTTTTGAGAAGCAATACCGCAAGATGAACCGAGTTGATCCACGTTGATCTCTTTCAAAATTAATGGAACTTGAACTATTAAACGGAACTATTTTTTTCTATGTCTTATTATATTTATTTATTCCAGAAACAAATATATTTACATTACATTTTATTTTATCACAATGTTTCCTTTTTGATTTTTTTTATTCTTTATTATTTTTTATTTTAATTTTTTTATTATTTCAGTTTATTACTTTTCTATTCTGTTTGTTTCTAGTCTATTATTCTATTCAGTGGCATTTAACAACTGGCTTCCATGGGTGTTGGAGTAAAATATTGCTGCTCGGTTTCTTCCAACATGGACGGTTGTCTATGTCGTTGCACAAAATCTGGTCGTAGAGTTCAGGTGATACAAATACGTGAGAGTTCATAGTTTATACGATTAGAAGAGAACGAAAAAATGGCAGTTTTGCAGGGTGGAAGTGCGAGTTACCAAAGATAAACTCGCAGACATCCTCGAGTTAAGGTTTAAGGGTTAACCCTAGGGTTAAGTGCTGGTGAATACCATTTCTCATCCTAACTCTAACTCGCAGATTAACTGCCGAGGTGAATGCGGCCATAAATGAAGGACTGCTAACTTAGTGACTACAAGGTTAAATGCTTCTTGAATGGAAAAGTCATAAAAATTACAGTGAAAATTTCTAATTTATTTATGAAAACAATTTTCTACTCACTGTTGAGCTTGATCCTGAGTTTCATAAGTGACCTGTACAGTTATGCTATCTTTGTCTGGGACTGAAAGTGATAAGACACGTAATGTTTGTTAACAGTGTTGGTTCACATTTGGGTCAATCAAATAGCTAGTCCTAAGCAAGTTAATCAGCTGTAATATTTTTAAAATCCAAATCCATTTTCGTTCCTAAATTTAAGGCCTAACATTACCTTGTTCACAATTTTCTACTGTCCCAAAGTTTGAAATTAACCGTTCTATTTCATCCCATTTAACATGAATAGGAATATTGCTAACTTGTATTTTGTTGGTCCGATTTCTGAAAAGATAATTTTAATATAGCATAAAGAAATCTGTATTAAAAAAATCTAATGACTGAAGTTTTAGCCATAATTTAATCCTAAAATTATTCTAATTGCCAAATGTATCATTTAGTATCTACATTCTGTCAAAAGTTGACTTTTATTCCTAAATATTTATAAAATCAATATCAAAGCAAAAATTATTTATGCAATAGTTAGATTTTAAAACAAACTTTTAAAGACAATAATAGCTAAGAAGTCCATTGAAAGAAACTTTTTTTAATTTTTAGTTTTCTAAGGGCTTGTCTAGTAAGTCCTGCTAGTTGCAAACTTCTTGTCTTAAAAGTTTTTAATGACAGATTGTGCTGAGCATATCCCAAATCTAACCAGTCACTCAATATTCCCAACCAGAATCGTGGCGGATTCCTGTGGAATATAAGTGGCAGACGAAATTCAAGCAAACCAAATCTTTGGCTATCATCTGTCACTCAGTAAAACTTTTTCTGACAGTTAAGGATGCTTAAATACATACAGGGCAATTCATTTAACTTGAGTCATTGAACTATCTGGGAAGTGTCCATCGTATGAAAAATAAAATGTCCGAAATAAAAAATCAATGCTTTCTAAGAGACCATTCACCTGGGGGTGGGGCAACTTTGAAATTTCAGATGGAAATTTCCTTTCTTTTATTGCAAGTTTCAATTCTACATCAAAAGTTACACGGGGTTTACACGAAGCATTTTTTTTTCAATGGGCGATTAGATCACTGTGCAATTGGCCAAAATTAGAATAATTTTCACTGTAGGTTAACTGCGGCTTCCTCAAGTGGGAACTTCGAGTTTTATTCCAGAATGAATCTTCGATAAAGTACCACTACTTCATAATGAACATTTCCTCGACTTCAATTAGATACCCAGCATTTGGCGTAAATTTAAACCAGCACATCATCTGCACATGCATCTCGCATTTTCATCATCATCAATTATGGAACATGTCAATTCATGATAAAGATAAATAATAATCACCATTAACTTTGGGCAGACCAGCAATTGAACAACCCCTAACCACAGTTTTCAAAGGGGTTTGGTCAAATTATCTACGAATCTACGCAGGGTTTTTTGGAAACCAAACTTTCGCAAATAACAAGGGATTACTGTATTAGTTCCTTCATAGCAAGGTTAACCTGTCCCAAACCGTATCTCAAGTTTAACTAATTTTTGCCAATTACAGTGCCATCTCTCACGGATTAAAAAAGAAGGTTTCAAGATAAATCCTACATAATTTTTGATGTAACATTCGAATATGCAATAAAAGATGGGATTCCCATTTGATATTTCAAAGTTGCCTCCCACGCCACACAATGCCTCCTATAAAGAAAGCCTCCGCACTGAAACGTCATACATAGTTATATCATCATACTCAGTCCTTTGTTAATCGTATTTCTACCAATAATAAGCACTAAATTTGGTCACTTGTGATGTAAGAATGTATGATGTTTCAGTGCTGAGGCTTTCTTTATAGGAGGCGTTGCCCCACCCACAAGGTGGGTGTGGGGAGGGGGGTCCAATTTTAGCACAGGTGAAGGGCCCCTCCTCAAAAATATTAACCTTTATTTTCCCAGACTTTTTTTTTTTTTTTTTTACGTTCGATGCATACTTTCAGAGATATTTTGATGTCTCAGGTTAAATGAATCATCCTATATCATTGAGCAAAACGGGAATTAAATTAATGCAGAAAACGAGATCAGTAACAAAAGAAATAAGGAAACTGAAAAAAAAAATTAGAAAATTTAAAAATCGTAATCATATGAGAGCCAGGTTCTGACAATGCACTTTTAGTTTTGATTGATCGCAACCAGGCTACCCCAAAAAATAAGCACATATGGAAAGGACAGATCAGGAAATGTACCTTATGAACTGTTGGCAATTGGTCGGACTTAATTGACATGCCCTAAATAAAACAAATAGATAAATTTTTTTATTTTAATGTTTTCCATTTTAAGCTATTAAATCCTAATAATTTTCAATTACTAAATATTACTTTAGTAAGAAGAAATTTGGCCATTTAACAATGAATAATTAAATTCTTAGCATTAAAATCTTGAAAGATATTATCTAATTAGATAGTGAATTATGATGAAATTTCTATAGAAATTCTAAAAACGAGTTTTTAATGACAAACCCCTGTACATAAATTTATTTATAGACAAAAATTAGAAAAGCAATCTACAGCCTGGAATCAAGCCAGGGGCCTTTGGATTAAAGCCGGATTCAAACTAGAACTAATTCCGTGACAGCAAGAAATGACATCACAGGAGCATGAAAATCGAATGGAAAACGTAATAGATTAGAGCTCTGTTTTTAAGGTTATGTGACAACGAGTAACAGCGATAGCCAATTAAGGAGAACGTTGCATCAACACCATCATTATGTAATGTCCAACACCAAAAGTTACTTTCCCTTAATGGCTGCTTTTAACTATACCTGATCTAGTGCAAGTTAAAATGGGCAGAGCCTAGAAGTGCTGAATTGGCCAATGAGAGAAAGGCCGACTTGTTTGAGGTAGTACAATTAATGCATTTGTTATTTTAATTAACATTATGTAAATTAAGTTAAGTTATTTTTCGTGAGCAAAGGTATAAAAATGCTAACTGGCGTTTTTGCTACCCATACTTTCACAAATACCCAGAAGCATGTACGCAAATGATGAGTATGCAGACATGCATCTTACATTCGGTGCATGTGACGGAAATGGATTTGCAACTGCTGCTTGCTATCGTCAATGTTTCCCGAATCGTCGTCATCCTGATAGACATACGTTTTTCCACGTTGACCGGAATTTACGAGAATGGGGAATGATCCATCCGCCTATGCATCTACATGGACGTCCAGCTATGGATTCAGCTGTTGCAGAAGAGGTGCTGGATCCGATGGCCCGCAATCCTTCTTAGAGCACACGACAAGTAGCTCGAGAAATAGGATGAGTATCTCATCAATCTGTTTGGAGAATACTTCGCACAAACCTACAGCATCCTTACCACATACAGCGAGTTCAGAGTCTGACATCGGATGACTATCCGCGACGAAGACGCTTCTGCGAATGGTTGGTAGAGATGGTTCACAACGATGATCAGTTTTTTTCACGCGTATTATGGACCGATGAAGCTACCTTCGGGAGAGATGGGATGATGAACTACCACAATTGGCATGTGTGGGCACATGAGAATCCTCACATCGTGCAACAGGCACATCATCAACCCGTTGGGAGTTTTCATGTGTGGGCTGGTATTGTTGGTGACTTGATCGTTGGGCCACATTTCTTGCCATCAAGACTAACCAGTGCAGATTATCAACTCTTCCTTGAAGAGGAATTACCATCGCTGCTAGAAGATGTGAATCTTCGTGATCGAAGCTGCCTCTGGTTTCAACATGACGGGGCTCCTGTTCATTTTGGATGTTGCGTAAGGAATCTCTGCATCAAACCTTTCCAAATCGTTGGATCGGACAAGGTGATGCAGTCGAATGGCCCGCAAGATCTCCCGACTTGAATCCGTTGGACTTTTTCGTTTGGGGTTTCATCAAGAATACCATTTACCAGATGGCTCCTGAAACACCACAAGCCCTTCGACAGAGCATCATTGAAGCTTTTAATGAAGCTAAGGAATGTGAGAGTCTTGCTGCCATATGCAGATCTGTTATCCGTCGAGCCGAGCTGTGTATTCAACGTAATGGAAGTCATTTTGAACATCTTCTGTGAATAAAACTAAGGTTAGAAGTCCAACTGCTTTTGTGCAAACTGTACATTTTGGATTATTTAGCATTTTTACTACCTTATTTTCTTAGCCTCTTCTTTGCACTCCATTTGGAGAGTTTTCTTTGTTTGATTAAATTAAAAAAGGCTTTTGTGTAATTTTGTAATTTAATTAATTAATACTAAACTTAATTAATTAATGTAATAATTTGATACATTTAATCAATAAAGAATTGATTAAAGTTATTAAAATGTTTACACTTATCAATTATTAATCGAATTAAATGTTCATGAAAAAGCTGTTTAACGAGTGAAATACAATATCAGGCAGTTATTAATCGACGTTGCTTATTTGATTATCAGTTTTTATCGAATGTATGATAGTTGGTGAAGTGTAAAAGTCAAAACGGTGAATGGTTTGTCGCAATTCATTAAAGCTTCATCACAATCGTACTTCACTGCATAAACTTACACCCTTTCTACCTATCAATACATGGATTCTTCCGTTTAACGGGGGAACATTACATCAATATGACTTAGTTCGCTGATATTTTCATGAATTTTTCTTATGGTTTTAGACCTATCAAACGTGGATGTTCGACATTTTCGAAGAGGAAGTTTTTACTTATTTTGATGTGTAGAATCACGCTAGGTACTTATTGTCCCTGAATTAAATTACACCCTGTATACAGGGTTTAATAGAGGGGGAGGGAGGAGGAGAGGAATAAAAAGATGAAAGGTTGGAATTGATATCTCAGGATATGCTGGACACATTTGGCCAGAGATGGATTAAGTTCTTGACGTACTGTTATGTCAACATAAGCCACCATATAAAATATAGTAAAATACAGGTAAAACTCAGAAACAATCTTCAAGTACTATGGTCACTCAAATGAAACAACAGCAGAGAACAGGAACAATGCCAGAGAAAACTAGATCTAAGCTTAATAGCCCTAATCAAGAGTAATAGGGTCCTTACAGCAATTTACAGCATCGCCATTGTTATTAAAATAATAATAATAAAACAAACCACTATTGCGATTACCGTATTTATTTCACTGTAATGCGATTATACAATACATTAATTCACTTTTTATCCGAATCTCCCGTCGCCAAAAGTAGAGTTTTCTCCTATTGCATTTTTTCCAATCGCGTTTAATTTACTAATTTAACAGATGAATAAAGACAAAAGCAATTTAATTTTTGGGCTTTTTAAATATTCATCTGTTAAATTAGTAAACGAAACATGATCGGAAGAACTCAACAGCACAAAATGCATCTTTGTCATATCAAAGCAGTTATGAATACTGTACAACATAAATATCAGCAGAGAGAACAGTAATTTCTTTTGGTTTTTCTGTATATTCTTGTATATTTTATTTCTCACGAAGAGTCAAAAACAGGGATCGCATTATCCAGGGGCGGGGAACTGGCCTATTTTTTCAAATATTGGCCACATTCACTTTAGGCCGCAGCCCCAAATTTGACGGTGGAACAAAAAAATAACCGTTTAAAAGCTGCAATTCACTTTAGGCCGTAAACTTCTAGGGTCTACAAAGAGATCGAACTATTTCGTTTTAGCGTCCCACAGTATCTTAAACAGTAATTTTGACAGCAGTTCTATTATTTTTACATGTATAACCTTCTAAATTCTTTTTATGTATTTAATGAAACTTTTATAAATTCATTAATGAAATGTGTAAATAATTGCAGTAATTTCATTTTAATGAGCGACTATAACTTTTTTTTTCATCAGCGGCAGCCATGGTTCTATTAATGAAATGCTGACCAATAACGCAATAGAGCATTCTATAACATCACAACACCTTAGAGTAGAGTGGGTTTGAAGGAATCGTCGACAATAACTTTCATACGTGAATTACATAATAATTTATGAATGAAAGTATATATGACCGGTTAATTATTGTTCTGAAGGCTTAGAATGTTAATTTCATTGTTAGAAAACGATTCAACAAAAGCTGGTTAATTTAAAGCCATGAACTCAAATCCACCAGGTTTTTATCGGATAATCTTAACCGACCTACGATCGATTTATCTTTTCAAAAAGTATAAAATATAATAGAAGTTTCCTATAAAAAGATAGGAAGCAAATATAAAACATGTCCCCTGAGTGGATGCCCCCTTACTGTGGGTCAGGGGTTTGGGTGCTTCAGGGATTCTGTGAGCTATACTGGTTGTAGTACTGCTACTTTAGGGTCACCCTTACCAGAAAGGTCATGGTTGAGAAGTGAGACGAAGAGTATCCAAACAAACATATATCTCATGATGTCGACGACAGAGAATTCATACTGCATCAGGTGTGGCGCAGGTTAAAAGTCACTCGCGTTCGGGAGTTAGGCAGAGGCTCTCGTTCGAAAAATAGTCGACAGTCTCCCGGCTGTTATCTCAGAGCAATGCCTCCGAGAAGCCCCACCTGTGCGCTCGCTATGCACTTGGGGAAACGGTCGGGGGCAGCGCATGCCTTTACCCAGGAGGAGAAACGGGTAAAGCGACAACGGGATCGGGTGCTGTCAATCGGCACTTGGAACGTATTCTCCATGACAGGAAAGGAATCAAGAGTTAGTGGAGGAAGCCAACCGGCATCGACTGGATATCATAGGTATTACCTCTACGAAACGTCCGGGGTTCTGGAACTGTGAACTTAGGAGGGTGGAAGCTTTTCTACTCTGGTGTCGACCCTAACATGACTGCCCAGGCAGGAGTGGGGATACTCAAGTCCCCGGCTGGCAGATTATGTTGCAGATTGGACCCCCTTAGGTTGAAGACTGTCTCCTGAGGCTTCAGATAGGGAAACGGTCTGTCTCTCTCTATTCGTTGCATATGCTCCGAATGCAGTCACAGAGTATCCACTTTTTCTAGATGAAGTTGATGCTGCTCTTAGCAGGAGAGGGAGTGCAGATTCTGTCATCCTGGTGGGCGACTTCAATGCACACGTAAGGCTGATGACCAAACGTGGAAAGGCGTTACTGGGAGGAATGGTGACTTAAATGCAAATGGGAGGTGCTTGTTGGATTTCTGTTGCAACAATGGACTTTCCATCACAAACACCTTCTTCCAGCACAGGGATGTCCATAAGTATACCTGGTACAGGGATGCAATGGACCAGAAGTCACTGATTGATTTTGTAATCGTTTCAGCTGACTTATTCCGATCAGTGTTGGATACTCGTGTGAGAAGAGGGGCAGAACTATCAACTGATCACCACCTAGTTGTCTGCATTTTGCGGTTCTCTGAACCCATGCCAACCATGCGAAATACTAGGTTCAGACAAACTTGGCGCATCAAATGGGAGGCATTGGAGGATAGAGCTGTGAGGAAGACCTTTGCAGATAACATATCTTCAAGTTTCAAAGAACTACACAGTGATCATGGTACTGTTGAAGAGGAGTGGCAGTTGTTTAAAACTGCTGTGATTACTTCGGCTGCACTGTGCTGTGGTCGTAAGCAGCTGAGTGTGGCGCAGGGTGGTGAGAAAAGGACTGCAAGGTGGAACTGTGAAGTCCAAGAAGCTGTCAAGGCAAAGAAGGAAGCCTATTTGCTATGGCTTGCAAATAAGTCAACTTCGAGTCGAGCGCAGTACACAGAGGCACGAAAAGCAGCAGCAGAGACAGTATCAACAGCTAAAGTCAAGGCCTGGGAGAAGTTCGGGAGAAATTGGAGGCAGACTATGGTTCGGCAAACAAGGTATTCTGACAGACCATGCACCGCCTCCGTGGAAAGAAGTCTCTTTCATCACAAACTATTAAGAGTTCAGATGGGAGGCTTCTGAAAACAGAGGAGAGCGTGTTGCATAGGTGGAAGGAATACTCTGCATCTCTTCTTAATCCGGTGACAGCAACAACTGAGGCACATGAGGTGCACCTTGGAGCGGAGAATAGTCACAGTAGTATCACTGAAGCAGAAGTCAGATGGGCAATTAAGTCCCTGAAGACTGGCAAAGCTGCAGGTGATGATGAAATCCGGTCCGAGATGTTAAAGGCCTTAAATCAGGATGGTATCCTGTGGCTGACTCGAGTGTGTCAGGTTGCTTGGATATCTGACAGGCCCCTAAGCAATGGCAGACAGGAATTGTGATCCCTATCTTCAAAAAGGGAAATCAGAGAGATTGCAACAACTATTGAGGCATCTCTTTGCTCAGCATTCCTGGGAAAGTGTATGCTAAGTGTCTGGAGAAGAGAAGTCGGGAAATAGTAGACTCCAAACTGTCGGGGGAGCAGTGTGGTTTCCGACCTGGTCGAAGCACGACGGATCACATCTTTGCTCTAAGGCAAATCTTTGAGAAATTCTGGGAGTATGCAAAAGAGGTCTACGCTTGCTTTGTACACCTCGAAAAAGCATATGAAAGAGTTCCTTGGGAGAAGCTCTGGCAAGTGATGCAAGAGTATGGAGTGGATGGGCAATTACTGGTTGCTATCATGTCTCTGTACGAAAGCTCTGAGATGTGTGTCCGGATAAATGGCATTAAGTCAAGACCGTTCACCGTGGGTGTTGGACTCCGCCAAGGGTGCGTACTGTCGCCCCTCTTGTTCATTATCTTTATGGACTGGATAGACAGGGGCAGCCGAGGCAATGAGCGTGTTTGTGTGGATGACTGTCTGATGGAGAGGTTGCTCTTTGCTGATGACCTTGTCCTCCTTGGGTCTTCTCTCACGAACTTCAGCATGCACTAGACCGGTTTGAAGCCAAATGTGAAGAAACTGGGATGAAGATCAGTGTGGCTAAAACTGAGGTTCTGGTCCTTTCAAGACAGCCTGCTCAGTGCGCTCTCCATGTTAGGGGAGCCTCATTGAGACAGGTGGAGAAATTCAAGTATCTCAGGATTGCATTCACGAGTGATGGACAGCAGGAGAAAGAAATGGATGCTCGGATCGGTGCAGCAAGCTGTGTCAGACGTGAACTGTGGCGATCCGTGGTAACGAAACGCGAGCTGGGTAACAAAGCCAAGCTCTCCGTCTTCAAATCTATCTTTGTCCCCATTCTCAGCTATGGTCATGAGGCTTGGGTAATGACCGAAAGAGTGAGATCACTGATACAAGCGGCCGAAATGAGATTTCTGAGAGGTGTGGCAGGTGTTACCCTACTAGATAGAGTGCACAGCAGCACAGTAATGGAGTCTTTAGGTGTTGAGCCGCTACTTATCCGCATTGAGAGATCTCAGTTGCGCTGGTATGGCCACGTGATACGGATGCCGCAAACTGGTCTTCCTAGGTAGTTATTTTCCAAGCCGGTGGGTAAGAGACCAAGGGGTCGGCCTAGAACCAGGTGGCTAGACTACATGGAGAATCTGGGTTCGACTCGCTTGGGAATTACCAAGGAGGACATGCACCTGATGGCGTAAGATTGGGATCGCTGGAAATCCTCCATAGGGCTGCTGCCCCTGCGACCCTAACTGATAAGCGGGTTTGAAAAGTAAGTAAGTATATAAAACATGTATTGACTATTGACCAAATATAGATCGGCATAAATATATGTAGACTATCGACCAAAAATCATTATGCTTACGACATTATTGACGTTATTCAGTTGGGGAGGGGGGGGGG
>JAHWFO010069308.1:621882-644184 GCA_023313115.1 Rhysida immarginata | reverse complement strand
TAGACTCCAAACTGTCGGGGGAGCAGTGTGGTTTCCGACCTGGTCGAAGCACGACGGATCACATCTTTGCTCTAAGGCAAATCTTTGAGAAATTCTGGGAGTATGCAAAAGAGGTCTACGCTTGCTTTGTACACCTCGAAAAAGCATATGAAAGAGTTCCTTGGGAGAAGCTCTGGCAAGTGATGCAAGAGTATGGAGTGGATGGGCAATTACTGGTTGCTATCATGTCTCTGTACGAAAGCTCTGAGATGTGTGTCCGGATAAATGGCATTAAGTCAAGACCGTTCACCGTGGGTGTTGGACTCCGCCAAGGGTGCGTACTGTCGCCCCTCTTGTTCATTATCTTTATGGACTGGATAGACAGGGGCAGCCGAGGCAATGAGCGTGTTTGTGTGGATGACTGTCTGATGGAGAGGTTGCTCTTTGCTGATGACCTTGTCCTCCTTGGGTCTTCTCTCACGAACTTCAGCATGCACTAGACCGGTTTGAAGCCAAATGTGAAGAAACTGGGATGAAGATCAGTGTGGCTAAAACTGAGGTTCTGGTCCTTTCAAGACAGCCTGCTCAGTGCGCTCTCCATGTTAGGGGAGCCTCATTGAGACAGGTGGAGAAATTCAAGTATCTCAGGATTGCATTCACGAGTGATGGACAGCAGGAGAAAGAAATGGATGCTCGGATCGGTGCAGCAAGCTGTGTCAGACGTGAACTGTGGCGATCCGTGGTAACGAAACGCGAGCTGGGTAACAAAGCCAAGCTCTCCGTCTTCAAATCTATCTTTGTCCCCATTCTCAGCTATGGTCATGAGGCTTGGGTAATGACCGAAAGAGTGAGATCACTGATACAAGCGGCCGAAATGAGATTTCTGAGAGGTGTGGCAGGTGTTACCCTACTAGATAGAGTGCACAGCAGCACAGTAATGGAGTCTTTAGGTGTTGAGCCGCTACTTATCCGCATTGAGAGATCTCAGTTGCGCTGGTATGGCCACGTGATACGGATGCCGCAAACTGGTCTTCCTAGGTAGTTATTTTCCAAGCCGGTGGGTAAGAGACCAAGGGGTCGGTCTAGAACCAGGTGGCTAGACTACATGGAGAATCTGGGTTCGACTCGCTTGGGAATTACCAAGGAGGACATGCACCTGATGGCGTAAGATTGGGATCGCTGGAAATCCTCCATAGGGCTGCTGCCCCTGCGACCCTAACTGATAAGCGGGTTTGAAAAGTAAGTAAGTATATAAAACATGTATTGACTATTGACCAAATATAGATCGGCATAAATATATGTAGACTATCGACCAAAAATCATTATGCTTACGACATTATTGACGTTATTCAGTTGGGGAGGGGGGCGGGCCTTTTTTTTATAAAAAAAAAAAAAAAGCAAAAAATAATAAAACTATTTTACTATAAATTTTGTATAGATAAGTACAATTGTCTTGTACGATAAATAGAGCTCAATCTCTTTCTTCTATTACTCCACCACCCACACACAAAAAAAAACAAAAAACTCCCGATTTCACAGTTATAGACGAGTACCTGTATATTCTTAATAGCGAATAACTTTTGGTCGATAGCCAATACAATCCGTTCATACATTTTCTCTTATATTTGCTTCCTATCTTTTTATACGAAAATTCTGTTACATTTTATACTTTATGAAAAGGTAAATTGTTCGCTGATTGGTAAAAAATTATAAGATAAAAACATGGTTGATTTGAGTTCATGGCTTTAAATTATCTAGCGTTTATTCAATCGTTTTCTAACCGTGAAATTAATATCCTAACCTTTCAGAACAATAATTAACCAGTCACATATTTTCATTCATAAATTATTATGTACTTCACGTATGAAAGTTATTGTCGATGATTCCTTCAAGCCCACTCTATTCCAAGGTGTTGTGATGTCACAGAATGCTCTATTGAGCTACTGGTCAGCATTTCGTTGATAGAACCATGGCTGCCGCTGATGAAATAAAAGTTGTACTTGATTAAAATGAAATTACTGCAATTATTTACACATTTCATTAATAAATTTATAAAAGTTTCATTAAATATATAAAAATAATTTAGAAGGTTATATAAATAATAAAATACTGTCAAAATTACTATTTAAGATACTGTAGGACGCTAAAACGAAGTAGTTCGATCTCTTTTGTTCTATCCAAAATTACTGATGATTTTTTAATTCAGAAAAAAAAAATGTTTTTTTCAGGCCGCACTCTTAGAATTTTCGATTTTTTGGGATTTACAGCCATGGCCTATATTCGAAAAAATACAGGTAAGTTAAAAATATTATGATGTGCAAGTAAAAGGATTGATGATGAAGTAATCACGTTATTGGAAAGCTTTTTGTATCAAATCACACTCAAGATTATGTTCCAGGATAAAATGAATTTTTTTTAAATGGGAACAATAGTTTTTAAACAGCAAAATTCTAAATTTAACACTAGCATTAACCAAGTGCTTTGATATATTTTTTCAAAAACAATATTTCTTTCTTTTTGGAAAATAGCTTTCTGCCATATCCAAGAAAATTATGTAACGTACATACATAATTTTTTTTAAAAATCCATACATAACTTTTCTTGTAATTCATTTCCTGTGTAGACAGGATAGGTGAAAAATGAAAACGACAAAAACTAAGTTTAAAGATCCTTTCTCTTTCTTTCAGAATGTAACAAACAAATTTAAAAAAAAAAAAAAAAAAAAGAAATTTAACCATTAAAAAAAAACCCTAAAAAACATTCATTTCATGAAGTACACATAAAAAATAAGAAAACGCAAAAGTTCAAATATCGAAATTTTCATCAAAAAACGTTTTTTTATTGGCCACTCCCCTTAAATAGATAGACACGAAAGACTAAGTTTAAAAATTTTAAAAGACTAAGAGATAGACACGAAAAGTTTAAAAATTTTATAACACATTTACTTATGAAATACCAATTAACTGGATAGTGTAATGAAGAAAAACCTCTTGTCCACATAGATAAAGAATTTAATGCACCGTATATGCATTTCAGTTGTTTTGTGGCCATCATTCAGCAGAATATAAGGAATTCAGATACAGCAGGTTCAATTTATGTACATAAGGGCCAATCCAGACAAAAAAAAATGGCAGGGCCAATGGTAAGAATGAAGCCAAACAGGAAGGAATTCAAGGGCTGAGGAGTAAAATTAAAAAAAAACAGTCACCAAAAAAAAAAAAAAAAAAAAAAAAAAGTTAATTTTGGATCAAAATTTTTACAGTTTTGAAAATAGTATAATGGAATTTTCAACCTTCTATTCTAGATCTGTGCAAGTGATTTTCTAAAATTCGTATATTTTCATCCCCAAAAAATGGTTTATATTAGACCCTTTTAAGAAGCCATAAACCTCGCCTCTATCCATCTTTTTACATACTGTTTTAACAGGAGCACTTCACACAATGGATAAGATTTCATCAGGAACAGGAAGTTCAAATAACCGTGTGTTAAAATGATTTAGTTAAATCAAGATTCAGAATTAATTCACGGTGGTAATAGCATCTTTTGATCGCAAACCTGGTAGTGAACAGAAAACAGCTAGACTGAAAAAAAGTGGATAGAATAATTAGGAGATGTACGTGTTACAATATTGACAAACTTTGATTTCATTTATTTTTCCCCAAGTTCGTTTGCGCGCGCGTGTGTGTGTGTGTGTGTGTGTGTGTGTGTGTGTGTGTGTGTGTGTGTGTGTGTGTGTGTGTATGTGTATATGTGTGTGCGTGCGTGCGTGCGTGCGCGCTTTTTTTTAACCAAGATGTAATTCTATTTATATATTTAGGAAAAGAAAAAAAACCAAAAAAAACCTCAAAATCACAAAGCTCTAATGAATGGGTTTTCATAAAGTTGGCCATTTCAGAAAGATCTCAACCTCCTGCAGTGGGCAGACAGATCTCAAACCTTTTTATTTCAGTGTATCAGGTCCAGGGTAAACATTTTCGTTTCTTCACCATTACTTTTTGAATGGTTACAATCCTCTTGTAAGATGATTTGAATAATGCATATTTTTTATACATTAAAGAGAAATAAGTGGTCATTCTTTTGCACTTACTTGTCTAAGTGAAAACATTCCATTTTATTTTGAAAAACATCTGAAATGGCACCTACATCACCAATAATTCGAGCCTGCCTGTTGTATGAATTTAAACTTGGCCTTAAAGCAGCGGAGGCTGCTCGTAATTCGGTGATGTTTCTGTCACCGAGCGGACGGCATAGAATTAAAAAAAAAATTTAGAACCGGTGATGAGATTCTTGAAGATGAACCACGTACTGGCCAACCGTCAGTCATCAACGACGGCGCCCAAGAGCTGAAATTGAGTCGGATCCAAGCCAGAGTAGTGCAGAGCTTTCTTCTAAGTTTGGATGTGACAATTAGGACCATAAGAAGTCATCGGCATAAGATTGGAAAAGTGAGAAAACTGGATAAATGCGTGCCCCATGCATTGGCTGAAAACAATAAGCATCACCGACTCACCATTTGCACTTCTCTGCTATCGCATAACATTCCGACCAATTTCTTACACGTAATGAAAAATGTGTTTTATGTGATAATAACAGACGTTCGTATCAGTGGTTATCAGGAGATGAACCTCCTCGCAAACGAGCTATGGCAGAACTCCACCCTAGGAAGATTCTCTTGAGTGTTTGGTGGACAACAGCTGGTTTAGTATATTATGAGCTCCAAAATCCAGGACAAACTATCACAGCAAACGTGTATGTGGTCAGCTTCAATGCACACATGAAAAAATCAAGCAAAAACAGCCAACTCTTGCGAACTGTAAACAAAGCACGTTCGCATATGGCAAACCTGACCCTTCAAGCAATAAACAAACTTGCCTGGAAAGTGTAAACTCATCCACCGTACTCTCCGGATATCTCTCCAACAGATTATCACCTTTTCCGATCTCTCAATAACCATTTGAGAAACAAGTACTTGAAGACAGAAGAGCTAAAACATGCACTGGGTGTGTTTTTCAACTGTGAAACTCATGACTTTTACAAAAAAGGAATTTACGATTTAGTATCTCGTTGGGAGAAGGTTGTTGATGATGATAGAGATTATTTTGATGAGTAAAAGAATTCATTTATGCATTAATCTAAACACCAATTATAATATTTGCAAAAACGAAAAAACTTTCTACTGGACCTGATAATAATTAACACAAAAGTTTCCATTCCTCTAAGGTGTAAATTGTAACTTGAGGCATTTGCTTTATAATTTAAAAAAACATTTTTTCATGAAAAATCAGAAAAGTAATTGTCTACCCTCATGACAAAAGCCTGCTCTATTGAATGATGTATACTGAATCTTCTTAGCTATATTAGTTCAATCTATAAATTAATATGAAATCAAAAATGCGCTTTTGTAATTTGTTAATTACTGCAGATGTAAGGGTAAGCTTTGTGTCTCTTTAAAAGATAATTTCTATATCTTTCAGTGTTTAAAATTTAATTACTTAATTTCAATCATAAACAGAAATTTATTAAATTTTGAAAAATCCACCTTCTTTATCACCAACTCCCCTTAAGTAATGCTGGATTTTCTAATAAGATGAGATAATTTTTAATCCCCAAGGGAGCCATAATCACTACTGAAAATAATCCTGGGCCTTTATTTCAAGGGCTTAGTACCAACCGTAACTGGTACCAACACCACCTAGAAAGAAAGCCTGCGCAATGAAACGTCATACACTGTTACATCATCATAAGAAGTTATTGCTAATTATATTTCTACCAATAATAAGCCCTAAATTATGACTTCTTATGATCACGTAACTATGTACGACCAATGATGATCAAGACAATGTAAGAAGTCATAATTTGCAAGCTGGGAAATTTAAAGTTGGAAAGGCTCTATTCTTCAAAATTTGCTCTTGAAATCTGGATAAAAATCCGGTGTTTATCTACACTAAACATGTTAACATGTAATGAATGAGATACCATATGAAAAATCATTTCTTTTTAACCACACACCATTTTCTGTCAAATTTTAAACTTAGAAGTCATTTCTCTAAGTTTTCTCCGTTTTGGAAAGTGGTTTTGTAACGTACAAATTAGAATTTGAAGAGGCATTGCAAGAATTGTCACCACTCAAAGCATGGGGAGTGAAGAATTTGGTTACATTAGTTTGAAATTTTCCTGCTTTGACTAGTTCACATGCAGGACACTAGATGGCATGACAATAGGCTACTCTAGCAGATGAAGCAAGCACTGGCTATAACTGATATTCTGCCCAATGAAAGTTTGACTGGACATGTCCAATTAAATTTCCAATTTCTATGTTACCCATTAATTTTATTTTGGAACAATGTCTAACAACTGAAATCTGAAATTTAACTGATTAAGCACAATAAAACTTTTGTTGACAGCATATTTTATTATGAATTTAATATAAGTCACAGTCTGTGCTAGTTTTCATTTCATTGCATTTTCTTATGAATTTACAGTCTTACAGATGATTTCCATTTAATGTTTGGATCAGACATAAATTCTTTAATTTGATTATTTTTGAATAAAGTTCTGCTTGTGAAGCACCTTTCAAGTAAATGCATGTATACCCAACATCACAAATTTAATTAACACTTGTTTAACTCACAACCACAAAACATTCATAAGCCAATCATTCAAAGTGAAAACTGTTCAACATTATTGTTTAAGTAAATATGAACATAAATTTGTTTAACTACTTAATGTTTGAATTGAATTTATTTTTAATCACACTAACTCCTCTGATAAAAAGAAATATTTGAGGAAAACAACAAAAAAACCCACAATACAGTGATCCCTTGGTATCCACAGTCTAACCATACGCAGTTTTGCATCTCTGCATCAAACTTTTCGAATACCTAGCTGCCATACACAATGAGAAATTCACATATCCGCAACTTGTCCAAATTCATTTTCATCAGGCTTTCCCTTTTCGCTTCCTATCTTTTAGGGAATTCCTCTCCGTTCATTTAGGAAAATGCATTCAATGAAAGTAAAAACTATCAATGTCATTTTGCGAACCTTCCATTTGCAAACACGCACCACTGGCACAAGTTTATCACTGCTTCAAAAAAAGAAAAACTGCGACAATCACTTCATGCAAAATAAGCAAGAAAGATTTTGTCGCTTGAAAATAAATTGCAGTTCTAGACATGTTGACTAAGGAAAAGAGCAATACTGATGTCAACGAAATCCACTGTTTGCACTGTAAAGAAAAACAAAGAGGCTATCTTGGTAAAAATAAATAACAATTGCCTTTAACTCGAGTCAACTGGCATCCCCTAACCCTCATTTTCTCATAAGACTTTAGTCCCATCATCCAGGAATTCGGTATAACCTGAGCTCAACATGCATCTTACGTTACGTTGGGTCCGTTAGATCTGGCAGGGGGCATTGTTTTGTGAGGTGTGTGTGTCTGTGTGTGTGTGTGTGTGTGTGTTAACGTTTGTTGTTTTGTTTCGGAGTGAGTGTGGAGCGGCTGCTTGTTTTGTTGAGTTTTGTGGTTTCAGAAAGCTAGTGATGAGATTAGTGAAAAGTACCAGCAGTTTTTTTTTTTTTTTTTTTTTTAGTTAGGTGTGCTTATGTGCGTGCGTGGGAAAGTTTAAGTGTTACGGATGTTTAGTTGTGTTTATAAAAGTTTTTGTAGGGGCGGTGTTTTCGTTTCAGCCGTTGTTCTCGAGTTTTGTTTAGCGTGGGCATTTTTTTTTGGGTTTTTTTTTTAGTCTGTTGTGACTGGCATTGGTTGGTGTGCGAATGCACGTTTGCGTTCTTGTAGGTTCATGTGGGGGGTGGTTTTGAGTTTTATTTTTGTTCCATGTGCAGTGTTTTCTTGGGTCTCTATTATAATAAAAGTTTATTTCTGTTTTATGATTGTTGTTCGGATCCTAGTTTTAGAGCTTGGTTGCATGCCCGTTGTCACATGTGAAGAAAGCAGCAACGTCCATGCATTGTTGGGGCCATCATTGTTTTCTCAGAGATTTCTGAGAAGATGATGACAGGCTCTAATTGTATGACGTAGTTAGAAAAAAATCTTGGAATGGTTCTCATAGCGTGTAGTGTTTTTTTTTGTTTTTTTTTTTAAAGAAAAAACATCTGTGGAGCAAGGACGTGAAAAACGGAGTGCTGGAGTTTTCAAATGGGGGCAGCGATGACTGCATATCAGCAATTTGCTGTTGTTATTGATGCTCACTTGTCCTCTGATGTGCTGAACGGAAGTCGGATTATTTTATTTATGTTTGGTGGAGCATTTTGACTCTTGAGTTTGCGTTCGATGATTTTATAAGCCTGAAATTGTGGCAGACGTTCGAGATCCGTGAGCCCTGGCAGTAGCGACAGTGTTTGGAAGCCCATGACTGCGAGCAAGGTAAAGCATTGGGCAGGAAAGAGTCCCTATTAGATGACAGCAAAAACGGTGAGTGACTTAGTTTTATTTTATTTCCCACGAGGAGGAGGCCACCTTGACCTAGTGCATCGTTCGCCGATGAACGTTTTTGCAAAAACGCCAGGTCCGCAAGCATTGATGTACTTCTGAAAGCCCCTTGTGCCATGAACAGTGATGAACAGTTATGTTTACTGAAGAACTGTTGATTGAGTATCAACTTTAATTTCTTTAAGATATGATAAATGTTAAAGTAGTATGTTGGCCGATAGTTAAGTTCTGTGAGTAATGGTTGTAGAAATTGTTGTTGTATGTCGAGGTGTGCGGCGTTTTAAATAAGAGGGGTGTAGCTGTTGACAACGTGGGCAGCCGTGCTCTGCACCTTGGACGGAAAGGCCGCAACACTGTTATGTCACGTTGACCTAATTGTCGGTCATGTCGTGTGAGGTTAGAAGGCCTGCTTCTGGGCGTACCTCACCCAGGACTGAGACCACAGGGGTTCCTGTGATCCTCCTCTGGCTTATTTAAAAGGGTCACTTAACACTGGCATGCATTAAAGACATAAGGAATATTTAAAAGCCCGTGTTTTTGGAGGATGATCGCTAACCCTTTCCCTCAGGAAGTATATTGCACAGGGGCAGGCTGTGGCCCATGCAGCAGCGAGTAGAGAGTTGGAAGCTCCTGGCCCCATAATTGTTTTATGGACCGCACCTCTCTAAAGGCTTAGTAAAGACAGTTGCTCACTGGCCGCGTCCGCTAGGAGGTTAATGCTGCACAGGTGGTATTCTGAGGGGCCCTCTTGACTAGTCTATTGAATAGTAGTGTTTCTTTGCAATGTATACATATATTTCGATATAAGTGTACCATTTTTAGTGTGTTACTGCCACTGCACTGGTGATATGTGTTCTTATGTAAGAGGGTGTTTTTTTTTTTTGTTTTTTTTTGTTTTTTTTAGGGTACATTAAAGGTGTTTTGCATTCATATATTGAGTGTAGTTAGTCAATTTGCTTTTGGTACAGTAAGTAATTTTGTTTTTCAGAAACAACGCATGTGCCCTCAAGACGATGCCTGACCCCCTGATGAACCTTGCCCCTCGAGTAGTTTGAATACATTGGGTGCCCAGGAGGAGGGGTTTGTCACAACCTCAATGAACTTTGGTTGTGAAGTTGTTTCATCTTGATAGGGTCTGGAACTTTATTATCTGAAAGTGACAAGCCTATAACAATGCAACTGTGTACAGCAGCAGATTTTTTTTTAACTGAAATTAGTATCCTACATCAGTTATAATGACCGTTATGGGATAGAGGTACAGCTATCCATGGGAAAGATATCCCTGAATGTGCACTCCTAAGGTTTGATTCTCAAATCCATGCGCTTTGCAGCAGTTCCCTTTCATCAGTCACTCAGTTTCAGTTTTGCTAACTTAGCAGATGTTCCGCTAAATTAAGAGAATTTTACACAAAAAATTATGCAAAAATTCGCCGAATTCAACTGTCGCAATGCAATTGAATTCAATAGATTTTGTAGAACTTTAGTTCTGTGGTAGTGGGAAAGAACTTTTTGACTTGGAAACTGACTCAGTTTTCAACCAGAGCTGACTGAGCTTTTGTGGCTGCTGCAGTTTTATTAAGAATGGCTCCTGCAAAGAAATTGTTAATTGTGGAAGGAAAGCCTAACATTATATGGCAGCTGGAGTAAGGTGTCAACAATTGCAACATGGCAGAGAATTGTATATATTTCGCTCAACTGCATCAACGATTTCGCAGAATCGCGAGAAAACTAGCTAAGAATCTAACAGTTTCAAATAAAGTAGTTGCATATCGACACGCGTATGATGCATAAGGACTATATAAAGATGGATATCGGTTAAACAACAACCAGTTATAACTACTGATTTTTCATGGTCCCTTGGAGGTCATAAACGATATCGAATATATTAACAATTTCTGACAACTCTAAAAACATAGGCCCCGATTCACAAAAGAGACGTTAGCAAGTTACCAACATTTCACAAAACCTGTCACAAACAAAAACATTAATACCTCTCGGCCAAAAGGCATTGACTTCTGAATAAATTTCTTTCTATCACATGCTTCTTTACTGATATTTTCATAAAAACAATTTCTAGCTTTCAGTACTTCATATTTTCTAGAAAGCTTTATTATTATTTTTTTTTTTTTCGTAGTCATCATGTGTAATCTTGAAGTAAATTGTTGCTTTCGCTTCCAACCTTTCTCCATTTTCCTTGCTTTCACTGTAGTCTGGATTCTTATCAGCCATTTTCAAGCTAACACGACGTCATCTTCGCATTCTCGAAATTGGACTATTATTTTCTCATAATTTTGTTTAAGAAAGCTAATGACGCGTATTGTGAATTGCAAATTTTAAGACAAATCGTAAAATTGCAAAATTTATGGACAACATTACTGTACAATGTCTTTAATAACTCCACTTTTGTGAATCCCAGCCATGATTAGTTATCACACTATATGGGACAACAAATAAATCTTGCTCAACAGGTATGTCCTCCTTTTAACACATGGCCTGCAAAATACCATTTTACAGTTTTTACAAATTGGTTTCATACAATTTTACATGAATTTCCAAGATTTTTAATTGCTGTAATTACTAAATTAATGGCCGGTTGCAACAACATCAGTTAAAACTAACTCTTCATTAAAGTCCCAGTTAAAATTTTTTGCGTTACATCAAGGGATATTAGGACTTAACCAGACATTAAATAGCAGTTTAACTTAAACGCTGGATGACAATGGTTTAGCTTCATGTTTAGCGAAGCAAAATGGCATTCCGAAACAGAAATATATTTTAAACTAATTGGATAAACTAATCAAACAGATAATGGATAAGCTAATTGTGCAAACTACTTGGATTAGCCATTTTGGATAAGCTAATTATTTGGATACGTTAGTTAAATAAGCTAATTGGATAAGCTATTTGGATGAGAATTGTATAAACTTAGATAAGCTAATTAGATAAGGTAATTTTTAAAAAGCAACTTGGATATGCCAATTATCAAACAGCTAAATGGATAAGCTAATTACCATGCAGCAATTTGGATAAGCTAATTTTCTAACAGCTAAATCAGTATGCGATTTGGATAATCTAGTTATCAAACAGCTAACAGGAGGTATAGTGGTCCCTCCGCAAGTCGGTATTCCACAAGTCAGCAATTTTTTCATGAAATCCAGGATGGCGGACAATAACTTCTGGTCGGGGATTTTTGCACAAACGCGTAATTTGTAAGGATTATGACGATTAAAATATTCTAAGTTAAACAATTTTATAATTCCCCTAATGCATATAGACTGTTTTGGAGGGATATAAAAGTTAATTATGGAAATTAATATGAGAATGGTTATAAGCCAGCTTTCTTCGAGCTGATTATTTTCCATGAAATTCGGAATGGTGACTAATTATGGAGGCACCCCTCCCCCTTTCCCACATAGGCAGCTGCAATTAAAAATTTCAAATGCAGACTTGTAAGATTGTCTTAATTTGAAAAAGTGTTCCTATATTTAATTTGGTTTAATTTTTTCTTGCAATTTTCTTCTTCGAAAGCTAGTTAATTTACTGAAGAATACGAGAACAACTCTGCAATGAAGTAGACGCGAACACATCTTTGGTGAAAAGTGGAATTGCTGACGTTTTAGCGTTGGAAATGCTTAGCACGTAATAGCTTTAAAAGATTTTTTCAATTGTATTTCATTCGATGCATTATTTTACGTTATTCATGTGTTGTTTATCATTAAAATCAATTGAAAAGTTAGTTGATCAAATCCAAAATACCTCCGTCACTTCATGCTCTTCGTTAATTTTTTCTTTTAAGTGGAAAAAAATACTGCATTAAACCTTTTTTTTAATTCTGTTAATATAATGAATTATTTTTCAATATTATTAATAGTTTAGTCAAATAACATCATAAAAGCCTTAAGTGTGTTCGTTTTTCCAAGATTTCTAAAGGGTGTAAAGGAAACATCGTGGACGTTTTTAGCAAACTTGGCCTCTCTAAACGGAATGCTTAGTGATGAATTCTTTGTTATTTTCTCTAGAAGTGCAGAGTTTCGGCTTTTTTAAAATTTATTATTTTCAGAGTATTCTAGCTTGATTTTTGAAAGCAGGAATTTTCATTCATTATCTGGTTTATTTATAATAAATCCTTACAAGTTGCACTTCGTAATGTTCGTGCTTCACAGTGTACACAGAGGGGGTGGCCGATATAAAGTCTGTGACAAAAACGTTAAGCCTAAGAAAATGCCTCACAATAAAATGGGATCCACATAAAAGTTACATTAAGTATCTGTAAATTAAGTAAAATAAATGTTTATATCCATAACTTGTTTCAGAAAATAATTAATAAATGCCTTTTGAGCCTATCAAAAAAAAAAAAAAAAAAGAAAATGCGAAAAGAAATCAATGGATCACAATGACCGAAAATAGGAATCTTTCTCTTAGACATTTATCTTTAGGCTTATTAGGGAGATCGTTTATCCCTTTGAAAACATTATTATCTCATTTTTTTTTTTTAGTAAACATTCCAATTTTGTCCAAAGAATATAATGTTTTGATAATTGATAGTTAGTAAACATCAGGAAAAAAATCGTGGAAATTTTTTTTTTTTTTAAACATTTTAGAAAAAGCACGCGGGAGGGGGGTGTCCGCCATCTTGGGAATTCCGCAAGACGGCAAGGCCCTGGAACCACAGATGCCGACTTGTGGAAGGACCAATGTATTGCGATACGTGGCTTCCCTACAATGCTCAAGCTCTGGATATGGGTAAAGCTTGTTTCACAATTAAAACGCGAGAACAAGCGGTAGCGGAATCCACCTCACGTGCGGGTGGTGGCATTCCGCATACCTTCCTGAGGCATCGTGAAGGTTCCCTTTTCAGTTCACAAATATGTGACCGCACGTTGCGGACTCCACATCCGCCCATTTTCCGCACGCAAACCCTAATTGTGAAACAGGCTTAATACATATTTTTTCTCCTTCCTGTGAGCAGCAGTGCATCTTTTCATACTAAATTCAAATACAGTTTTCTTTTTCTACATTCAAAACGTGGAGGGAATGGGTGAAAAGTGATATTTTATCTATGGATATAAGACTACGTTTTCTATTTTTTTTTTGGTATTAAGAGTTACATATATGAGGAACACACTGATAATTAGGCATATTTGATATCTAATAATAGAACAGCATTTTGAAATTCTGCGCACAATCACGTCACTAAATGCACACAGCGCTTGCACTACGCATATGCACGTATGCTATGAGGAGTGGGTTACACAGAAGCCGCATATTGCGATACCTCCTATTGAAAACCATCCTACGTTGACCAGAAGTTTAATTGAAGCAAAACTAACCAAACACAGTCCTTGTTACTCATATTACATCCAGTTAGCTAATTGAGGCTTACTAGGCTTGGTGCAACATTTTTCCGGTTAAAGGGCTTAACCAACCGTTAACTAACTGAAAGTTAGACCAGTTTTAACTGACATTGTTGCAACCGGACATAAGTGCCATTTTTATTAAAATTTTGTTTTAGTAAATTTACAGTAGTTTTTTTTTTTTTTTTTTTTTTAATTATTTCAATTATAGAAAACAAAATTGTGGCATAAACCAATAGAGCTGGTAAGTGGTGACGTCAATTCCTGGCCGGTTGCCTAGCGATTCCAAACTTAGGTTTAACTTCTCTATGCTTTTCTATGGCCTTACACCACATTGTTAAACCTAATGTTTGGAATCGCTAGGCAACTGGCCAGGAAGTGACATCATACTTATCAGCTCTATAACACAAGCATAAAAAGAGTAACAATTAACCACTGTGTAAAATAAATATAGTAATAATAAAAATATTTATTCTTTTGTATTTCTGTACTGAGGGTAAATTTCACTGGTAAATTCATGTAAAAGTATTAAATCTATTTAAAAATATTTGAAAAAATTCATGTAAAATTGTATGAAACAATTTGTACAATATACAATTCAAGAAAAATAAACAGTGTTATATGTTTGTGCTACAATTTTGTTTTCTGTAAATAAATTAAAATAACATAAAAAAATAAATAAATTTACTACAACAAAGTTTCAATAAAAATGAGTTTATTTACTTTGGATATTAAACTCCATTTACACTGAACTAAAACGTATATTTATTTAAAATTGTATTAATTCCATTTAGAAATGTATGAAATTCACGTAAAACTGTACGAAACCAACTTGTAAAAACTAACTTTCTTAATATATGAAATATCTTCACTCCTTTTCTGTAATGGTCTCTTCTAGTACTCTAATTAGTACACCACTTTTCAGAATACGTATAAAAAATAAAAGTTTTAAGTAATGAAAATATTATGAATACAATATTTTCATATTATGAAACACAAATATTCAATATTTCGATAATAAAGCCAATGAAAAAAGTATTTTATACCCCCCCCCCCCCCCACGGGAGAAGGGAGGGGTTCCAACTGGGGTGGGGGTATTATATTCAAAAAATTATGGTACTTAGTGCAAGTGCACCTTAAATTGAGAAATTTGAGAACCACTGCTCTAGATTTTTATATTAAAGGATTCAACTAAAACGACATTCAATATTGGAGATTTTCTACCTAACAACCTCAAATATTTTCAAATCTCAATTCTTAGATTTGCAGTTTTTATGCTATCAGTAGCATTGGGTTTGATAATTAATGAATGCTGAACTTCAGGCTGACATCTTTCAACCTTACTCTCCAATAAACTCCACTTCTGAACTGCTGTGTGAATGTATAGTCTTAAGAAAAAAATTTTTTTATGTTTTTGTTACAGGGAATTTATTCTTATTTAAACATTCAAATTCCACAATTCCATATTTAATATTTTATAAGCATTGAACAACTAAATTCATCAACAATAATCAATATTTTTCAATTTCTTGGCATGCAGTGTATTTAAAGGTACATCCTCCATCGCACACAAAACTAAACATTCTCTATCGCATACATCTTGAGAGTGAGTCACGCATGCAGTGTGAACCATGTAAAACAATTTGTATAGTTCATGTAGCCACAAGAAAAGAGTAAATTATGGAATTAACAGCCAAGTCTGCTTGAATTGCAATCGGCAGCATCGTACAGACTCTGCAAGTGTACTAAAAAGTTTTGGATTTTTGAAATTCTGACTTCAGATTCTTAAAGACCATCAAAAAGTAGAATAGGAATGCCTATAAGACCCACCCTCTATTTGTCTTCATTGGTAAAATTGGGTTCAAAACTTTCAGTTCCACACTTTCAGTGATCTCTTCAACGATTGGATCAACTGAAATATTACAGAGAAGAAAGCATTTCTCAAATCTTGGATATAATCTGAAAATACCATTAAAAATAGGGGTTTCCACTCCACATTTCAAAGTTGACTTCTATTTTCGAAAATGGAATAGTCTTTTTTTTGGAAATTAAATACACACAAAAAAAAAAACCCTCTCATAGAAGTACAACAATTCTTCCATTGAAAGTACCGTCGATTTGTAGTTTAGAAGTTAGCTATTGGTTCACTTTAGTTGAGGCACCCTATATTTACGTCAATGTTGACATTTTCTTCATTAGTGGGAGGGGGGTATCAGACTTTGGTTCAAACATGTAGGGCTATATCAACACCTAGAAAAAGAGCCAAACAACTGAAACATTTATTGTTACATCATATTTCGACCATTGCTAACCGTATTTCTACCAATAATAAGCTTTAACTTTGGTCGACTTATGATAATGTAACAATGTCTGATGTTTCAGTTGTTTGGCTTTCTTTCTAGGTGTTGGCTATATCAAACCTTTTTTCTCTCCATTTATACAGCTTCTCATTAGCAAAAAATGCAATAGAGAAAACATGCTCTGATGATCAGGCCACTTAGTGATTCCCATTGAACGCACCACGCCTACTTCTCTACATGTGCACATGAAAGAGTGCCTAATAATTTTAAACTTTTACATATTTATTATTGAAACAAATTATACCTTTCAGACACCTTTAAGATTGTTAAATTTTAGACAATTCATATTTGGCCTGATTTGCCCTGAAGAAGCTGGTAATACAACCCTTGACAAAAAAAAATGATGAACAAGCAGAGCTTACATTGATAACTTTACAGTGTTTATTTTTTGTATTGAAATAAATGTCTCAAATCGAAAATAATTACAATCAACAAACATTGGATGGCATCTTTGGGATTTCCTAAGGATGCTTTCAAATATTCCCATTTTTGAATGCAATCTTTAAGGTTGGAAGCTCAAAAAATCTTTTCCAGACTCTTAATTAATTGCGAATCATAAGCAATATTAATAAATTTAGGGCTTGTGGTCTCTCTTTAAGGCTGCATATTTCTTCAGAAAAAAAAATTTAAAAAAATCATAATTGTCTGTAACAATAGGGTTGAGAAAAAAAATCTTGTTGGATAATCTACTTTGGAAAAAAAAAATAAGGGAACGTAGCATGTTCTGGAAAAAAGTAACGGAACACATAAAAAAAAAAAAAAATATTTAAAATAAATCATGAATCTGATATCTCAGTACTTTGTTGGACCCCCTTTGGCTTCCGATTACAGCTTGAAGGCGATCTTTGGTTGAACTAACAAGATTGTTGCAAAATTCCACATCGATGTTGTCAGAGCTCGTAACAATGGTCGTTTTTAATTCATTCTTTGTTGTTGGTTGGAAATCATTTACTGATGACTTAAGTTTTCCCTAGAGTGTCTCTACTGGGTTTATGTGATGGCTGTTGGCAGGCCATGGTAAAGTTTTTATGTTTCTTGAACGAAGAAACTCTTAACATCTCTAGTTCGATCTGATGATGCACTATCATCTTGATAAATCACATCCTCATTCCCGAAGTGCTGCTCAAGGTTAGGAATAAGAAAGTGCTCCAAAACTTCTTAGTATACTTTTCCATTAATAGTGCCTTTAAGCATACACAATTTTCCACCTCCTTTACAACAAATACAACCTCAAATCATGACTTAATCAGGGAATTTAACTGTGTGTCGAAGACAGTCTTGGTGAAATTTTTTCATGAGCACGACGCCAATCGAAAGTTCCAGCATCATCACCGCAACCGACACAGATGCGACTTTCATCAGAAAACGCCACTTTTTTCCAATCTTCTATAGTCCATTTTACGTATTTTTGGCCCATATCAAGCGCTGCTTTTGGCGTTTCGTCGTCATAGGGTTTGTTTAGGATTTACAGAACTTGAAACCCATTTTGGTTAACCTATTCCGAACAGTGTGATCACAGACATTTACATGATGTTTTCTCCACTCCGAATTCACCCATCTGGATGAACTCATTTTAAGGCAGATTTTTCGAAGTTCCTTGTCTTTTTACGACGCCCACTCCTATGATAGTTTTTCACAGAGTTAGTTTCTTGGAATTTTTTCCACACTCTTATTTACTATAGAAACACTACATCCTATCACTGCTGCAACGCCTCTCTGTATTTTTCCTTCATTTAGTAGCATAGCATTACAATACATTTTTTCATATCTTCACTATATTCATGTCGTTTTGTCATGATTACTGTATGCTTTACTGAACATAACGAACAAAGAACACAGATTACAAGGTTAATATTTCTTTGTACAGATCCAATTTGAATACACTTTAAATGGGCAAACGTATTTACGATAATGGGGAGTGTTCCGTTACTTTTTTCCATTATTTTTTTTCCAAGGAGGAGTAACCAAGTTTTTTTCCTTCTCCATTCTATTGTTACAGACAATTACGCTTTTTTTTCCTGAAGAAATATGCAGCCTTAAGTTTGTTGAATGTAATTTTTATTTTCAATTTGAAACATTTATTTCAATACAAAAAAAATAAACACTGTAAAGTTATCAACATAAGCTCTGCTTGTTCCATCATTTTTTGCCAGGGGTTGTAAATGGTGAAACCATTCAGAAAGATTTCTTCCATCATAATGCAGCCGGAAGCCTGATTACAGAAAAACGTTTACTATTTCAATGCTCAATACCATGCAAAAAATTAATAAACCATTATAACGGCTGAAGACTGAAAGTAGCATGAAAGTTATTTTGAAACGGAGGTAAAAGAAAAACAGGAAATTAGCTACTTGTAGAAAGATAGAGAGCATATTTAATGTATTATATGCCATACACAAGCATGAAACTTGCAGCTCCTCTGTATCTTCAATAGACTGAACCATCCTACAGCTGGTTAGTTTCATTTGTGCATGCACAAAACACGCAATAAGCAATGGCCATGCACAAAACACAAAGTAATGCAAAACGTTCATTGTGCATCTTGTGCAAATTGTGTGCAATGGCGAATGCACCTTAAGATTAACTAAGGTTTTAACACTCTTTGAAATTTATTTTAAAACAAGTTTAAGAGTATAATTACAATCATGCAAAAATCGACTACAAGAATCCAACTTAGTTAAGTTATAAAAAAATATTTTCTTTCACTAGAAAGACTAGTTTTTATTTCACATGAACGAAGAAAAACTGTACATCATATTACTAAATTTAGAGTTACAAGGGGTGTTTTTTAAGCAAGTACCATTCTGAAGAAGAAAAAAAATAAAATAAAAAATCTGTGCCCGAATTGCTAACCATTCCAGGATGGCAGTTTTGACATTTATTTTCACCATTTCTGGTACACAAGATAGATCATCGATAAGCGGGATGATCTAGGCACCTATTCCTACTAGGGAATTTTCCACCATCCCAGTATTGAAAAATGACTGCTACAAGATGACAGTAGCAGCTAGGACAAACAGCTTTACGTGTCCCCCAAAGCATGAGGGGAATAAGATATCTACTCGCTGTTACCCAACGAGTGACTGACCGCGCCAAAGATGCTTAAAGCCCATTTTCCATTTAGCAACTGTTTACAGTTTGTTAGGCGTCTGCGTCTTTTTTGGGTATTTTGGAAAATGCACTCTTTTTCCAATTAGCATCTGTTAGGTGTCTGTCAGCAGTCAGTCACGCGTCTTTTCAAGATCTGGCATGGCTAGATTTTCACGAGTTTTTTCAGGCATCTTTTTAGATCTAGCCAATCAGGTGCAATCTTCTTCGCTATGGATTCTGGGTATTGTCTTCGCCGATTAAGAGACTGAGAATCATGGCTGCCGTAGCTGCTGTTCACCGACACAGGTTCTTGTTGACTTTTCCCTCGTGAATTTATTAATAAACAGGTTATAAAAATTTGGTGAATCATTTATTTACTAACAAGGGAACCCCAGATAGCCTTTTTTTTGCGCCAGTGAAGCGCCCCAGAAGTGCGCAGAGTTCAAAAAACATGGCGGAAAGAATAGAAGCAAACTTGTTAGCGGCGATCGCCAAAAAATTGCAATTAGAGCACTGTTATTAAGCATAAAACCTTAATTTTGCTTTACAATTATTCGTCTTGAAATAATTTATAAGATGAGGTAGGCATCCATGAATACTATTTTTATTTAAAATTATAAAGCACCACGATACATACTCCCTCACCAACGCAATGCATTACTCGACGTTGCACATGAAGCCAGCTCAGTGTTTGATTACCGAATTATTTAATAAAATGAAATTATTTAAGGAAATGGTTATTAATTACTCTAGACATTTTTTACTGGAAGGCAATTAGCTAATTGTAATAATCTATTTTAAAAACTAAGTTTGTTTAGAAATTTGAGAAGCCATTCAATTGCCATCTGCTGCTGTCTATTTCATCTGAAGTGGATTTGTGCTTATTGCTGTTAGTGGAAGAAAGAAGTTCCGTTAAACGCATTAATACACCGCTTTAACAATGGCTCAAATTTTTTCGTTTTCGTGGTTTATTTTGAAACAAGAATCCGCACTCTTATTTTGCAAGCATCTATTGTAGCTTCAATTGAGTAACATATTTCAATTTGGTGGAAATCTGTGACATACATGTTCGAGGGATACCATTGTAAGTAAAAATTATAAAGTAACAGATTCAGAACGTGATCGGAGTGGTTGATATCCTCTTTTTCCGTCACCTTGAGAGAGCAACAATTGTTTGCAGTGACTCAACCAATCAAATCAGACCAGAATCAGGATAACGTTTGAAAGTCGCTAAATGGAAAACGACTGCGCTCGCGTGCTAATCACGACGCTTCTGCAGGCGACGATTGCAAGAGGCTCAAAAGCCGCCGCACATTACGAGACGCCTAAAAGTCGCTAAATGGAAAACTGCCTTAACTCCACTGATACAGCGAACTGATCAGCGAGACAACTGTCACAACCACCCCCCACAGTTTTGACAAAATCATCGTTGTCGTAGCACTGACCACCAAGGTGTTTCTCAAGTGCATGAACAAATGATAATCACTGGATGCAAGGTCAAAACACAGTGCACATGATTTTTCGAGCTGAAAATGTTTGCTTTAAATTCACTTTCTTGGGTGATGTTGAATGCCTCCTTCCATAGACTGTTCTTTTGATTCCGGTGTAACACGAGTGCCTACTGATTATTTAAATTCACTTTCTGCTTGTTCTTGCACTACTTTGAGTGCACCTAGGCAGTCAGCTCTACGGTGGCGTCAAAGCTGTGTGTTGGAGTGGTTTGCAAATCAGGCGGCTGATTTCTACGAGGATGGAATCAAATGGGTAATATGTTAAGTGGAAAATTATGTTGAAAAGTAGATTACAGTCAAGGTTTTCATAAAAGAATTAAGGGTTAAAAAACAGCCCTCTCTGATATTAAAAATGGTACTTACTTAAAACACATATCTCGTATTATCAATTAAAATATATGCAGCTAGCAAATAATAAACTTAGAAATTTAAATTCTTTTTAATTATTTTTTTTTTTTTTTACAAGTTTCTTCATTCATTAATTCATTCATGTGCCTTAATGGCTGAAATTGTGAGTTAATAGGAATTTTTAAATCTGAATTTCTAAATCCCAATTGGACAGTAAACAACTCTTACCTTCTCCCTCGTGGAACTGATGGTTCTACTAGCAAAGCTGTACCCATAAAGTTTAAACCTGAAATTGAAAGGAAGAACAAATAAATACAAAACCAAATTAATCAAACTGCATTTTCTTAAACTATTTAGTAATAAAATTTATCAAAGCTTTGGTTATTACGAGTCTTTAGTACAAGGTCAATCAAAAAGTTCCGGGACTGCTTGTGCATTTCGCCAACAAATGGCAGCACAAGTCCATAAATGCAGTAAATTATAACTAACATTCATAAATCAGCTTTTCAAAGAATTTTGTTTCATGTGCATTGGGAACTGAGAAAATACTGCTATTGTGATCAAGTGTGCGAGGTCATCTGTGATTTTATCTTGGGCATTAAATTTGAGAACTAGCAAATTCAGGCAACAAGCAATCTGAGTCGAATAATGGAATAAAATCTTATGTGGATAGAAATAGTTAAGTAATAAACTAGAGACTAAAGTAATAAACTCTTTTACCACAACAAGGAAAGAAGAGACGAAAAAATAATAAATGAAAAATAAGGCAAAAAAATAAGACAAAAAACAAAAGAATAAGGAAAGATACGACCTGTAAGCACTTTTCGAAAGCCTTGCTTTCATCGTTCAGCAGCCCAAGGGAGAACACTGAGTGAACTAACTTGGGAAGGTATATCGAGTCTTATATAGTGAACAAGAACGGAGAACAACCAATCAAGAGATTTGTAGAAGGTGGCAATTCATCGATTGGGAAGCTGAGTCACCCACTGAATCAATGCAGAGTCACCAATGGGGCCCTTATCGAGATTTAATAACTGGTTTTTGTCGGTTTTGTTTATGGCAAGGCTTTCAAAAGCATCTAGTAGGTGCTTTTTATTGACTGATTGTACAAGTTTTAAATTCTCTAATGAAAAATCATGTCCCGTGTCCAGAGAGTGCTTGGCTATTGCGGACTGGTTGCTTCTGCCAAAACGTCTATGCCGCATATG
>JAHWFO010069308.1:589302-616882 GCA_023313115.1 Rhysida immarginata | reverse complement strand
AGTCTGGGTACATGGGAAATTTCACCATTTATGTTATTTTTCCAAGGGGGGGGGGGAAGGCAGATGAGGTGGTTTAGCAGTGAATAAAATCATGACAAACAATATAAAAAATATATAAATAATAATTTACCTTTTTTACTTTTGTTTAAATTAAATAAAAAATACGTTACTTTTCAAATTTATTTATGTTATTTTTCCTACCCATCAAATTATGCAATGAAAATGATGGAAATCATATTGTAAATATTTATTAACATTAGAATTAAATAAAATTGTTTTGTTTTAAAAATACGTGTTAATCCCCTATGCACCCAGACTTTGTGAACACTTTGTATAATGGCAACTCAATATAACAAAAATTAAGCAGAAACTGTGGAATGGAACCAAAAAGTAAGAACCTCGAATCCACAAGGAGAAATCAAATACTACAGACGTATTTCGTCTACCATGTAGCAATCTTCAGCAGTGAGAGACAAGAGTAAAAAAGGAATGAAAGCCTTAATGCTATAGAATAGGGTTTCTCAAAATGTGCTCCGCAAAAAAATTCCCAGTGCTCTGCAGACATGTTTGAAGTTATATACAGTATATAGCTGTGAAGTATATTAGTGCTCCGCATTGAATTCCAATTTCATTTGAGGTGCTCCGTGACTGAAAAGTTTGAGAACCTCTGCTATAGAACATACGAGGTGGTTCAGTAAGTGCAGACATAGAAATATCTCGAAAACAAAGCATTGTACGAAAAAAGTCCAAAATCAAAAGTGAATTACTTTGCAGGGGAAATTCATTACCAAAAATTAGCCCCCCACCCCCACCCCTGCCCTGCCCCTGGGGGGGGGGGGGGGGGGGAAACTTTGAAATCTTAAATAATAACCCTTATTTTAATGGTATATTTAGATTGTACACAATATTCGAGAAATGTTTTATTCTTGGTGTTTTTTCAATTGATCCAACTGTTTAGGAGATAGAGGCCCTGAAAGTGTGGAACTTTTTAAAGTTTTGAACCCAATTTTATCAATGAAAGACTGATAGAGGGTGGCTCTTGCAGACATTCCTTTTTGATGGTCTTTAGGAATCCGAAATAAGAATTTCAAAAAGCTGATATTTTTCAATACACACGCACAGACTCTGCCTCCATAGGCCTACTGCCCCCAAGACTTTGCTTGGGCACTTAAAAATTTCAAATTTTTGAACTTCTGACTTCAGATTCTTAAAGACCATCAAAAAGTAGAATAGGAATGTCTGCAAGACCCACCCTCTATCTGCTTGTCTTCATCAATAAAATTGAGTTCAAAACTTTAAAAGTTTCACACTTCCAGGGCCTCTATCTCCAAAACGGTTGGACCAATTGAAAAAACACCAAGAATAAAACATTTTTCAAATGTTGTGTTCAATCTGAAAATACCATTATAAATAGGGGTTACTGTTTATGATTTCCAATTTTACCCCTCCCCCATCCTCCTGGGGTGGAGTGGGGAAGGGGGGGTCAATTTTTGTATCATTGGATAGCTTTATGAAAAATATTAAACATCTGGGTTTTTTTTGTTTTTTCGATCTGATGTGTATTTCTCCAGATATTTTACTGTTACACTTTATTTGAAAGCCTGTATGGATTGCATATGTATAGGGAGTTTCAAAAAGACTGTCTCTACATCCATCCAGGGCCTGTATGGCCAGAGGCCAACGAGCTGAGTCCCTGAATGGACCTGGATTGATGACTGCCATATGATGGTTGCAACAGGGGGGGGGGGGGGGGGGTTAGCCGTGCCTGTTGTTGCTTAACTTCACAGAAGTTGTGTTTTAGTGATGAAAGCCCACCAGTCCACAGCCTCCCCCCCGTCCCCCTGTTACAGTTATATACCTAAATACCACATTGAATTTCACTCGTTACATACCTAAATACCATAGATATTTTGTTCCCTCCGACTCCCACCTCCGAAATTCCGACCCAGTGCACCAATCAAAAAAACTAAATAGTGAAGGCAGGCATGCCCAGAGTAAGCCACATTCCGAATTAAAAAAATAAAAAAAAAATGCAGAATTTATGAAAGACTGACATTGTAAAACCAGTAAGTAGCTCCATTCTTCTGCTCAAGGAGCATTTTAATCATATTCCTTTTTTCTCAGTGGATTCAGTTAGATTATTCAACGACATGATCGAAAATTTTACCAGAACCGTTTAACGTCTGAATACAGTAATTTTGGAACCTCTAATTCTTTGTCTCACTATTAATTTTTAGTTATGATTTCCTTCCTAGGATTCGGCCTCAAGTTTCCAGGTGGTGGGTTACAATCAAGAATTTGGGATTATGAATATATGACTATAGTCCAGAGGTCTCTTGGAGTGGTTGAGATCAGTATTTAGCACTGTTTCAAGTCCCTATCATGAAAATTTTCAATTTTAGCGAGTTTTTCTTTTTCTAGCATCAAATTTAGTGAGACTGTAGTATTTTAGTGGGATTTTAACTAGTTTTAAAGAGATGAATTATTATTTTGTAAACAGTAAAAATCCTGCAATCGGGACTTTTATTGGCTCTGCCCTGGATAAGTGTACACTCCGCTAAGCGAAATCCGCTTACGAGTCACTTTTCATTTCCCTCTAAGCCAATGGTCTGTCTGAAAATACTGATGTTCATTGTGTTACACCAGATAAAAAGTGATGTAGATTTTCATTTAATATTATTAATACTTGATGTGTGACGGACCTAGTTCTCCACAAGTGCTATGGCATTTACAGCATCTTAGTAAACCGCACTAACATTTCCCTACCTTTCCCACCTTTTACCTTTCCTCTATTAAACAGTACCACGTTAATCAAAGCCTTTTGCCATAACACATTTCCCTGGTTCGCCTAGTGAATATGAATCCTAATTGCTGATTGAGTTAACTCACATTATCTAGGGAAATAAGAATCTTACTTTCTTTTAACTACATACTTACTGGTTAATTCCCGAACGTTATCTTCTAAAAGAAGAAAAATTAATAACTGTAGGTATTACTTACAGTAAAGAAGGTGATGAAATACAAACATGAATAGCACACAGTAAACAGATGGGGGAGAAAGGAGGTTACATAACGGGAAGTAACAAGCGACAAATAGCCAGTTGTGTGAATAGAGAATAATTGGATTAACCTGGGGGATATTGAAACAGACTGATAAAATTAAGGGCTTAAAAAGTATTAAAAGGTTGTACGAGGAACCAATCAAAGTCACAATTATTAAAAAAAAAAAAACAAAAAAAAACTGTATAAGAATCTAGGGTGAAGTAACAAACTAAAAATACAAACGAAACAAGTTACTGCTAAATATTTTCGTAGTAGCTCGTTTCATTTGTATTTTAAAAGTTTGTTACTTCACCCTAGATTCTTATACAATTATTTATTTGTAACTTCGATTAGTTTCTTGTACTACCATTTTCACTTTTTTTTTTTTTACTTTTTAAGCCCTTAATAATTTTATCAATCTGTTTCAGTATCATTGACCCCCCCCCCTCCCCTCCCCAGGTTAACCCTATTATTCTGTATTCACACAATTGTTAATTTTTGTTGTTTGTTAACTTCCTGTTATGTGAACTTTCTCCTGGTCTGTTCACTGTGTACTACATGCTGACGAAGACTGCAGAACAGTCGAAATACGTATTAATGAATTTTGAAAAATGTATAAAATATTCTGGAATTTAATAAAACAAATTACTTCCGATTGTGAATTGAGTAATTGTGCTAACATAAGAAATGACAACCTTGGTCTGTGCTGGGGCTTAGGGGGCTTATGGAGGCACCAGTAGTTCATGGGCAGAACCTAAGAAAATCCCCAAAACATTATTTGACCAAGCCAGCCATTTGTGCTTTAAATGCTTGGCAAATGACTAACCTAACCTACCTAACCTAACCTGTGGATTTACAGTTTCGTGCACACTTTTGGCATACGTTCATGATTTTCGCCGAAAGCCATCCAAATGGGTGGATTTACAGTTTCGTGAATAAATAATATTTTGGGAAGTGGCTGCATTTCATCGCCTTCTTTACTATTATCTTCTAAGTTAATTATAATACAATGGGGTGCCGACTTCAGTTTTCTATCCTTTTCTTCTGTTGTTCTAGCTCTTGACAATTCAATGTTTGCCTGCAATTTATGTCGACCTCTTATGTAATTATAACTATCGTGAAAACTTCAAAAGCGCGATATGATGTAATGATTAACATATTCCAAGAAGCAAATAGAAATTTAAATAAAAGAGCGTTCAACAGATATCAGAGTCTAGTGCTTTTCTTTACATTGCATGTAGACAACCTTTTATGACAAGTGTAAATCTTACACTTGTTTGATAGTTTACGATATTTGCAAGGAGTTTCTGAAGATAAAGGAACATGTTTAAAACCATAAATGTCAACAATTTCCTTAAGATTTTAAGTAAATAATATCAAGAACGTCTTCATTTTATTATAATAATTCATCCCAAACTAATCAGATTGTGATGCACAAAATTTATGTTTCACCTTGTCTCGACAACAGGAACTGGCAAGAGTGGAAAATAAACATGACTGCTTTGCTACAATTCCACACACAAGAGATTAAGAAAAGTCGTTAAAGAAAGCATTATGATTACATACGGATCAATTGGCCAAGAAGATACGAGTAGAAATAAGCATCAATAAAATTTATTGGTTGTGATGAGAAAGATATTTGATTGCTTTTCTTAGGGATACTGCCCTGGTGTGTCGGCAACGCTACAATTTCACTTTAGCCCTAGATTTGTGTAGAGATTTCGCTTCATTAATATTACGCTGAAGTAGAGAGCTTCACGGCACTGAAGGGAATAAATGACAGGCGACAAGTACAAATTTCTGAATGAAATGCTTTTTCTTTCTCCCAACACTCTGACAGTGATGTGAAATTAATATTGTATCTTTCATAGCAGCAACTGATATTCAAAGTTGAAAAAAAAACAAAAAACACCCAGGATAATGCTAGGCCAACTAGTCCAATTGTTGAGAATCATGTCTGCCTGCAACTAGCTTTTTTCCTAATTTCTTAATAACTATGGCCAAAATCAATGTCTTTATTGGATATTGTTTGGAAGGATAGAATATTTCATAGCATGATTACAATGAGAATGCTCTGAATTTTAACAAATTCATTAATCTGAACATTGTTGGCCTGTTGTATTTTGAACCACTTTAAAAGTGCCTCCTCAATTTCCATCTGCAGTTTTCATTGGAAATTTTCAGCTGCAGTTTTTTTCAAATTCCTCTGCGATTTTGTCGCAATGATGCCATATGGCGGATAATGTCGAGAGACTCTCCTAATTCCTTCGATAAATCCTTATTGCTTTCACCATTTTCAAGATGTGTAATAAAGTGAAGTTCTTTATTTTTAATACTTATTTTAATAAATGAATAAAATATTAAATCAATTTTTCTTTTGTTTTATTTAATATACTTTTTTAAGACAACTTTTATTCATGTCCAGAAATTAAATTTGAAAGCTATGATTTATGGATTTCAGTGGAAAAAAAAAACAGGAACTATTCATTCTGGATTATACTCTTGTTCAGTGTTAGTATAATACATAATAATTTAAAATATTTCCATTCAATAACTGGCTTTCAAATGCTTAGCACAGCTTAGCAACCTGCTACGATGACATCCATTTGCAAAATCTGCTGTCGCCCCACAACAAACGAGTAAAGTGCGCATGTGCAATATTTGCCACACCCATTTTAGGTAGTGAAGCCCGATATCGTGAAAGCTCCTGTTACAGAATATTTTCATTCATCAACTGATTAAAACTTATTACTCTATTGTAATAGGCTACTGCAAATACTATACAATCAAATAACGTAATTTATCAGCAAAACAGGCATACATGTTGCCATTTTTGTCTTTTCCTGGTTAATACGAAATTTGGCTATTAAAGAAATTCCGAGCCCCAGCAGTTTTGTAATATCAGTTCTGTATTCACAAATTTCTTACCCGGGGTCTATTAAAGAGCAGTGGACTAGACTAATCCAATTAGCTGTTCCCAGCAAAAAAAACAAAACAAAAAAAAAAAAAGTGCATGGAATTGCCCATCCTACATGCAACTCCAAATCAGTTACATTGTCAAAATGGTGATTAAAAATTAATTTTTTAATTTATGAACATACTATTCATAATTTATTATTTTTAGAACCTATGAATTTTTACATAGGCTGAGAAAAAAAAAACCAACAGATTATTGCCAGTGAACACTTGTTCACTAACGACAGGTGGCCGTGATCCTCATTCTGATATTCCCAATGCAGCCTTAGTGAATTTTTTCCTGGTAAATTCCTTAATAAATTTTATTACTAGGTCATCTCTACTTAAGAAATGCACGATTTTTCTTCTAAAAACAAAGGGAAACTTGTGGAGATATAGTAATAAATTTAACGCATAAATACAGCAGAGTTGTCCAATATCATTCAGGAAAATTAAAGAACACCACTATACATCAGTTACGATAGATTGTAATTGATATTGAAAAACAAATCATAATAAACACAATTTGTTGTTAGATAAAGTGATCCTTTATTGCATATTTCTTGTAAATTGATAATTTCAAATATCAATGAAAGCACAAAATATTTTTGATGGTTTGGGTTTAAACCAAAACTGAAGTTTATAGTGCTCCTTATTTTCATGATGATTACAGCAGACTCGTGATTATCTGATTTACTTGGGACCGAGACTACCTCAGATACAAAAAAACTCTGACAATATGAAGATCCATTATTAATAGGTTACAAAATTTGACGATAACCAGCTGCATTCAAGTAAAGACTTTGTTCATTTAATACATACATTAAAAGACAGTACATACGTATGTAATTACACAAGAAAGATAAACAAAAAATTTTAAATTAAGTTTTGCTGCAAACGTCTTTTATCAATTTTTTTTTAGATTGATCAGTCTTATTGTATTTATTATGTTCATTAATCCAACTGAAGTAGTAAAACGAAGTTTGCTAAAATTAAAGAGCTAACAAATTCCTCATTACTTTAATGCAATTCAAGACTTTACAATTTTCAGAAAATAACACAAATCCAGAGTACAATTTCATTGGAATGTTTATTTCCTGTATCCAACTGGTGTTATCATCCAAGCAACTTTGGGCAAATTTTCCCAAAATGATGCTATATCCAATGAATTTTGGCAAATTGAAAAATATACAAATACAGTAAAAGTTCATTAAACAAACCAGTTTATAATGAAATTCCGGATATTACGAAGTAATCTTGTAAAACGGTCAGCAACATAGAATTTTCTGTACTATTGTACAGTTGACTGGAACTTTTTAGAGCAGATTCAGGGCAATTTATTCAAGAAATGGCGATGTTTCCTCTATAATATGATGGTGATACCAATTCCAAGACTTAATATAGCAGGATACTATATTAAGTCTTGGAAATAGTATCATCGTCAAACCCCCATTTCTTGAATAAACTGCCCGACTCGAGCTCTAAAGTTCTGGTCATTATAATCCATTATAATGAACCAAAATATCGGTTGTAAGGAAGTTTTTCTCTACTTTCAATGTTGCACAGCATTACTCTTGTTATTTTTATTCACAAGTGCCTTTGTAAGGTGCTCAGTTAAACCCAGTGATTAGGTATTGGCCAAAAACAATAGCCTATCATAGCCAATCATTGCCATCTCCTCTGTTCATTCTCAACAGAGTAGTTCACAGTGTGCTCATCCTCTTCAAGTATCTCAAGGTGTGCATTAAAGATGGAATCAAAAAATTGAAGTCACTTTTAATTAGAAACTAACTGGCCATAATCCAGGCTACAGAAAGCCTGGACCTAAAAAATTATTAGTGGGCCAACAGGGCATGAAATTCAGGGCGGGATGGCGAGATTCTCGCCCAAAAAAACTTTTAGGAGAGGAGCATCCTGCCCGTGAAATTTAATGCTATTAAAAGTTTTCAGGATTTTATTAAGGTGTCATTATTTCATTAAGATTTAAGGATAACACTCCTTTCTTTATAATAAGTTTTAGATATGAATCTTATGCACTACAGATTATACACTGTATTGGAAGAAACCGTCCGTGAATCTTTAGATTATGGGTTTAACTTGCAAGTATCGCCAGTCAGTATTGCTGAATATTTTCATAGATTTAACTTTTAAACCAATGGAATTTCACTAATCCCAATCATCACCATGTCACGTGGTAATAAACCGCCACCTGTGCTGTATTAAGAAACTTTTTGAAGAAACATGCAATAATGAATCAGATTTTTAAGTTTTTAATTGTAAATATCCAGGTTATGCATTTTTCATATCGTAAAAAAATAGCTTTTCAAAAAGATGGCAACTTCAAAACTGCCACGATCTGAAGTAGTGGTTTTGTCCCGACTAACTTCTTCACCTTTTGATAATGAATCGGAATGATAAATGCGATAATGAATCGGAATTTTAAGTTTTTAATTTTAAGCCTGAATGCAATACACAATGTGTTGTTCATTGCTTTAAGTAGGAACAATGCAAATTTTCTTAAAGTAGGAACTGTTGCAAATAGGAAAGAAAATTCTGGAGCCTGGATCTCTTTCCTATTTCAATCAATAATTTAAACATCTGTGGTTTGGTATGTAAAAATCATCATAGACCATTTTTATTTACTCTGTTATGAAACTTTGTTTAAAGCTTAATATTAAACCTTTTAAGTCTATTCTATTATTCACATGATGACGTTTGCTTTCCGTTATATTGTTTTTGCGAACAATTCTTTACTACATAATTGTATATTTGATATGAAAAACTTTTGTATTTATAAAATACAGTATTTTTAATGTTAAAAATAATTTTATTTATGAATGCAGTATACAATTTGTTTTTTATTTAAAATAAATATTAGAATATCTTTGATCCTTAAATACTTTTAATTTATAAGTTATTTACTTTATGAAGTTGTATCTTTACATTTTTTTGTAATTAAAATATCCTGTAGAAAAATCATAAATCATGAAGGTATCTTTACCTACCATGACTGAGTTTCTATTGGCTAATATTTCCTGCCTTCTAATAACAACCAATCACAGCCCTTCTGGCGCTCATAGTTTACATATATAAAGAGATGCTAGTTTGCTTTCATTTATCAGTTGCTTATTTCAATCTGCTGGATCTACAGGTATTGGACATTGAAACTGAAACACCTGGTAGAAATCCAAAATCTTTATTTAATAAGGTATTGGGGCACCGTGGGCAGCCAGCACAGCAGTAACACGTCTTGGGAAGGATCGGTAGAGGTCCTGCACAGTTTGCACCCCAAACCATTACTGATCCATCCATTACTGATCCACCTCCGTGTTTGACTGTGGGTGCCAAGCAGTCTGGGTTGTAGGCATCAGAGGGGCTCTTCCAGACGAATACCCTCCCTGTTGTTTGGAAGACAGTGTAGCTGGACTCGTCCGAGAAAATGACGCGTTTGAGGTCATCCAACGTCCAGGTTTTATGCGTCCGGCACCACTGAACCCGCTTGGAGGCATTTGTACTACTGATGAAAGGCTTCGGTATAGCAACCCTGCCATGGATGTTGGATTTATGCAGGTAACGACGGATTGCCTTCATGCACACAGGTTCCTGGAGGTGTGTATTCATTTCTGCGGTCATTTCTGCTGCGGTGGTTTTCCGCTTTCGTGCAACAATCCTGGTCAATGTCCTGACGTCTCTTTCCGACAACTTCCGTTTTCCCCTGCAGTTGCTCCTCCTGGACGTGGTTCGTCCTTCCTGTTCATATGCACACATCACCCTGGATACTGTAGCACGTGAAACATCACAAAGTGTGGCAGTTTTGGACACAGATGCACCTGCTAGACGCGCCCCAACAATCTGCCCTCTTTTGAAGTCGGATATGTCTCCCATTATAGCGCTCTGCACAGACAATTTGAAGCTTACTATCGAACTTTTCTACTGGAGTGACTACCAAGACCTCTGACACGTGATTCATTGATATGCATACGATTAATTACCTAGCAGAAGGTTCTATTCAGCCCTGGGGGTATCCAGTGCTATTTGCGAAGGTGTTTCAGTTTCAATGTCCAATACCTGTATCTGCTAACTTTTGTGTTGAATTTCCTGCTTGATTTTTCTTTTCCTGCAAAATAAACTCTTCTTCCACTCCTCATTTTTTATGTCTTGGAACATTTTATACTGCCAATACAATTTTTATGAATTTTAATTGAATTTATTGGTTGAAATAATTACCGTAAATATTCTACTATAACGCGAATTTTTTTGGCCTAAAAAAGCATCTAAATTTGCTTGGTCGCGTTATACTAGAGGATAAAAATCAGCCCTCCGACGACTGCGGCCGATCGTCGATAATAACAAAATCGATAATAACATCGTTAACAACATCGATAATAACTTCTCCCAAACATTGATAAATAGGCCTACTTCCAAACTGCCTCGAACCAAAGCCTACAAGAAAATATTATGTAGTGAAAATATTAAACTGAATAAAGATTACTTGTCTTTTTATTTATGTACTGTTGTGTTTTTTTGTCGATGTGCGAGTGAGAAAGCTTTCCCTATCAATGTAGGGCTATAAACTTCCAGACTGCCTCGAAGTTGAGGCAGTTGCTTTTGTCGAAGTCGCTTTCTGTGCTGATGACATTCAGACGAATTTGCCGTGTATTATACATTAATTACATTGCATATAATGTCCACTTCATTATACAATATATTAATTCACTTTTTATTCGAATTACTCGTCGCCAACATCTAACAACATCGATAATAACTTCTCCCAAACATCGAAACGTCTAATTAGGCCTACTTCCAAACTGCCTCGAACCAAAGCCTACAAGAAAGCTTATGTAGTGAAAATATTAAACTGAATAAAGATTACTTGTCTTTTTATTTATGTACTGTTGTGTTTTTTTGTCGATGTGCGAGTGAGAAAGCTTTCCCTATCAATGTAGGGCTATAAACTTCCAGACTGCCTCGAAGTTGAGGCAATTGCTTTTGTCGAAGTCGCTTTCTGTGCTGATGACATTCAGACGAATTTGCCGTATATTATACATTAATTACATTGCATATAATGTCCAGTTCATTATACAATGTATTAATTCACTTTTTATTTGAATTACTCGTCGCCAACATCGAACAACATCGATTTTTTTATGTATAAGTTCGTACATTTTATTTCTCGCGAGGAGTCAAAAATGGGGGTCGCGTTATACAAGAGGATAGGATTTTTGCCGATTTTTTGGGCCGAAAAAGTGGAGTCGCGTTATACAAGAAGTCGCGTTATAGTAGAATATTTACGGTAATTATACTTCTTAATTTTCTGATTTAACCGTAATATAACCTCAAAGTTCTTTCAGCTTTTCACCCCTGCATACCCCGCGGGGTACACAGGAGTGCGGGGTTTCCCAAATATTTTTTACATAAACGTGGAATTTCGCGGGGTATCTAGGGATGCGGGGTATATTCGCGAAAATACGGTAATTTCCCTTTTCAACTGAATTTAGTGCAGTTTACCGTGCAACAATTTGGCATAATGGCCCGGATAAAACAAAAGCTAATTGACGAAATTATTCATCTCTAAACCTTAGGAAAACTTTGTTTATTATTAATATATGCAACTGCTATCAATAAAATAGTTTCTGTTTAAGGATTGAAACTTACTATTTGCTCAAGCGCTCCCAAGTAAGTTTCAAAGCTCACTGAAGTACATAGTAACGATTAGCAAGCATTCGCCTGGGAAAACTCAAAATGGCTGCGATTATGCCACGTGATACCGAAAAGCCAATCAGAAGCCTGGCGGCACTGTTCACTCAAATGCGGTAGTCTTTCTATAAAGTGACTCTAGTCAGGTTTAGCAAGCTATGAAGAACAGGTGCAATTAAAACTATTTCATCTTTTTATTATTGAAATGTAAGAATTTATTACATTTATTTTAAGACACGGTAATTGAATTTTTTATTTAACGTTTAATTTATATATAAAGCTTAAAATATTTTGAAATGTCATTAAAATAACCTACGACTTATGTCTCCCTCCCAAACAGTTCAACTCCGCTCAATTTACTCCATGAATAATTTGAATTTCAAGCCCTGGGCCAAGGAGTTCAGAATTTCGTTGTCCACGTTGGAAGAGTCTTTAATGGATTTAGCACATTAAAACATTCTAACCGAGAAAGTGTGCATCAGATATAACGACGTAAATTCTATGGTCCCTTGAACTTCATTTTAACGAGTTTTTACTATATCACATGCAAACGAGCCTACATTTATTTGCTTGTTTATTTATTATATTTATTTACAAATGCTTTGCATTACCATTATGGAACAATTAAAATGCTCAAAATAAGGTAAATAATCAGGGCCCCCAAACATGATTAAATGGGAATAAGATAACATTGAATGGTTGATGAAATAGGCATTATGTTAAAGTGATAACACTGGAAGTTACAATGCATACTTTCTTAGAGTTATGCTACAGGGTAGGGTCCACAAAGCCCCGCACCTATGTTCTGTATGTCCTCCATTGAATTCGACAGGTCTATAGGTGAAATTCCAGGTTGTTTAACACCCTGGGGCTATAATGATTGTCTATGGCCTTGATTTCATCCTTAATCCTACGGTCTTCATGATTTACACCTGTGAATTCAGATACTCCTGCATTAATGTCCATTAGATGCAAATCTGGAGGCCATTGAGCCCATTCTACAAGTCCTATGCGATCAATCCTGTGTGCAGAAAAACTTTCATCTAGCTAGCATCTTACGGAACACAAATTTCACCTGTAGAAATCTTTTACGGCACAAAAAGAGGATTTCTCTGCATTCACATACTTCTAACAGATTTATCTTGTTTTGGATCAATTTTGTATTCTTAAATATTTCAAGTATTTAGGAAGTACATCCACAGATAACATAATCCAGGTAACATAAAATTGAAATACAACACTGACAACAGAAAAATTAGTACAGCCCATTAGCCTATTTTTTGACCTCAAAGGTGTGTTTACATCTGGAGAGCCAAATAAGACCAGAGTCTCCCTCGAGAGCTATTCACCATATTTTTTACTCGACTCATGTCCATAGCGATCCAATTCTAGCAGCTTTTTTCCGACGACCTCAAAGTGGCTCACACTTCCTTTTGGGACAAGTTTGGAACTTGTTAATAGTTGGATCGCGAGATTGAAATAAGCAAAGCTAAAAGTTGACCCCTTTTCTATGACCTTCAGGCTCATTGCACACACGCCTCACCCAACAGATCGCACTTCCCTTGCAGAGGGCTTGCTGTCCACATATGCTTACTGCAGGAAAGGCTCAGATTTGCCAGATGTATACAAACTTTGAGACGTATCGACCAATGTTCTTTAGAAGGGCATTTACATGACACCTGCCTAAAAACGTTTCTCAAGGAATTTAAAAGATCATTTTTCATCTGAACAGGGTTCTGTAATTTTTTAAACAAAAAGCTTCTAAACTATATAAAAAATTTATTTAAATGTAAACCGTGAACAGTAAACCAATATCTGTTCCAATTTTGCAAAACCATATCCAAATTATATAACTATTTTAAATTTCACACATGATTATTCAATTCCGATAGCTGAATCGATATTATTGGCGACAATTTAGATAGCTTCTTTCAGAAATATTTAATGATAGCACTGTTAAAACTATTTTCAGTTCCCCTATAGTAAAACGCTATACCGTTTTATCATAGACAAATATCAATTAAAAATGTTTAATATCTATAATTCTCTAGATATTCCAACAAATGCCATTTTGGTTCTCAAATTCTTAACAGATTGGTCCATTTTTAACCTAATCTCAGCCAGTTTTGACAGATACCTCAAGAACACTCAGTTATGGAACTTTTGGTCTGATCAGTCCTTGTGTAATTTTAGACCAGCTCATGGTGTAAGACTGTATGCAATCGACTCGCGTTATAACGAAGTTCACCAGAATCCATAAAAAGTTTGTTTTAATCAATATTTCGTTACATTTGAAACTCAATTTTTTAATGTAAGAAATTCTTAGATCTTAGTTGAAATTTAGGTTCAATATCGGTCCCAGAATTATTGTGACTAAACGGTGATGAAATGTCAATAAACAAAGAAAAACGTGATTTCCATTAGACTTCAATCGTTTAATGGAAATTTTTTGATCAAAAACTACCAAAAATCAGATTTCCATTCGAATACGATTTTATAGTAGATAATTTGTTTTTGTTTTTCAACTGATCAAGATGCTCAGTCGATATATAATACAGTTTCAAGACCTTTAAAGATCAAAGTCCTATAACCTAGAAACAGGTGATGCAACCACTGAGAAACAAGGAAGTAGAAGGGAAAATCTTTAGTTTAGGGTGGCCTACACAAATCCTATTACTCTTTTAAGAAATTTTTTCCTAAAAATACAGGGAGTTTCTAAATTATCTACCGTAATATAAATTTTATTACTCAAAAACTTAAGTGATTTTTTTTTATTCACAAAGAAAACTATGCCCTCTATTTATTTATTTATGGCCTGAATGACGTCAAAGCTAAACTCTATTTCGCCCCATGTTCAGGTTACCGTTTTGGTGCTTTTTAATGCATGATCGAGTAATCAGACCTTTCTTTTTCGCTAAAGACACTAATACCGCTGCAACCACCTAGATATGCTGGAGAACTACCCGATTCCACAGGTGGAAGAACTGCACCCCAACAGTCTACCAACTAGATGGAGCATCTCCTCACTGGGGCGTGCAAGTTAGGCAGTGTCTTAATACAAACTTTCCAGGACGATGGATTGGAAGGGATAGGCCAATCCCTTGGCCCCCTCGCTCACCCAATGCGAACCCTCTGGATTTTTTCTCCTGAGGATATGTGAAAGACGAACGTTGATGACATTGAAACTCTCAAGAACAATTGCTGAAATCATCCCCGAAATGCTGGCCCGAACACGGGAGGAAATCGAGCTTGCTTTGACGTCCTTCACGCCATAAATGGAGGGGGGGGGGGCCACATTGAAATTTATCAAGGCATGCTAAGAAACAGTTTTTCTTTATGAATAAAAAGAAAATCACGTTAAAATCTGTAATAGTTTTTGAGTAATAAACATATATAATATGGAAGATAATTTAGAAACACCCTGTACATTTTAAATATTTCAAAACAGGATATAGTCAAACCTCAATTCATTATTTTGTGGGGACAATTGGAAAAAAAAAAATAATAATAATAAAAAGACGGATGAAAGGAAGCAACAGATTGAGGATCACGTAATGAATGAATGACGATATTTAATTTGCTTATACACAACATTATATAGCTTTTAATACAAGAAAATTAGTGATCACAAAAAATTTTGTACGTTTTCTATACAGACGAGCCCCGTTATCACAAATTTTGTGGGACCCAAAATTTTGTTCGTATTATCTGGGAATGAAAAAACAACATTCACGGGACTGGACCAGAGAAACTATTCATATCAAGCGAGAATTCGTATTAATGGGATTTGTAATAATGGGGTACAGCGGCATTACATTGTAGTATTTCCAATTCTAATAAGTGTATTTTTTTTTTTTTTCTTTTTACTTTATTAATTCTTGAATTTTTATTGGAATCTTTTCTTTTGATATTAAGCAACAAATTTTCAATGTTAATGATGTTTGCTCTATCATTTGATTTATATCACGGGCATATAAAAACTTTCTCATACATTCGAACCAATGAAATGTTTGTAAGAACGTTGGCACTAGTTCAGGTTCTGTATCATCCCTATTATCATCTTAACCCTCCTCCACGCAATTTCGGTTTCCCACCTCAACACAGACTTCTTTCACGCCTACACCTAAAAGATGGACTGAGGAATGATGGATGCGGGTTTTATTATCACGGTTTCAATAGAAGTTGCACAGAGACCAACGAAAAACGGCGGTTCAGGAAAACGATACATATGGGAATGATAGATTGAGGTTTGACAGTTTGATATCTTCCATATTATAGGTATTTGATAACGTGTTCATTTTCTGCCTTGGAAGTAGAAATAATGAGAGGGCATGAAATTTTTACTCAAGATGATGAATGGTCGCTCTATGGTTTCACTGGATCAGGCAAGGTCGAGTGCCAAATTCAAATGGTAAAAATTAATCCCTTGAAATTTGGAGTGACAAACTCTCCTCCACTCCAAAATTTTGCATTAGAGATACGATGAGGACATATCTCCCCTCAAATAAATAAAATACAGTCAGTTGAGGAGAACACCTTTCTCAACTTGACTGGTCACTTAGACAGTTTAGTGATCCGACCCTAAATCCATTCTTTATCGACTACCGTAAAAGCTCGATTTGAGGCCGGGTATTTATCCAAAAATTTCAGTAAAGCTAGTCTCGAATAAAGCCTTATCTATTGGCAAAATTGACCCTGGTCTTCAATTGGCAACTAATTTTATACTAACAACAGCGATTCCAACACTGAAAAAAATATCTACTAGCAAATTTCTATAGCTTATAATGTAAAACTTAAAAATTTTGTTAATTTTTTTTCCCCACTAAGAGTATGTCAAAATTTAGTGATTTTTTTGGGGGAAATTGCTCTTAATAGAAGCCCGTCTCAGTAATAGCCAGGGAGTCAAGACAGTTTTTCCAGATTGAAGTGCAGGCCTCAAATCAAACTTTTACAATACTACAACATACAGGGAAGAGAAAATCAATTCTCAAGTATCGTCTACGCCTAGACGTACATCAACAGCTTAATTTACAACGAAGTATTCAAACATTTCTATAATTGATTTCATATCTTAAAAATAATTGAAAATCATCGATGTTAAAATTTTAGTGACATTTCAATAATGCAGCTAATTTAGAAATTAGAGGGGTTTCCTTTAATTTTCAATGAACAACATTTTAACTTTACAAATAATGACAATATTTAAACAAATGAGTAAAAACCAATTATCTCTTGGTTAAAAGCATCTACAGTAGAAAGTCAATTATTTACCATGTTTATCTACAGTTTGCCAATTTATTTCTTTATTAAAGAAGAAATATGTCGAATACAAAAATTATTCGTCCAGGCCCGGTATGGCCAATGTTAGACATATTAGGTCCCCAGGCAAATAGATTAAAAAAAAAAAAAAAAAAAAAAATAAAAATATAAAATAGTGAACATAAGATTGTAGGTGATGTTAGTTGGTGGAGTTAGTAAGAAATATTTTCATTTTGCATTTGAAGGTAGTTAGAGTGGAGGTAGAGCGTATTTCGGAAGGAAGTGTATCCCATAGTTTATATCCGCCTATGGAAATGCTATTGTATTGCAAGCATGTTTGATTGATAGTTTAGGAAGGGAGTAATTGTTACTTAAGTTATACGAGTGGGGAATTGTAGGTTTATAAAAGTTAAAAGGGGAGAGATATTGAAAAAGTAAAGGTGGGTGATAGGCAATATATTTATGGTAGAAAATAGATTGGAGACACAGGTCAGATTTTTTTAAGCTTAGGTAGTACATTCTTACGAACCATTTTTGTAGGCAGTGTAAACGTTGAATATTCAATTTAGTAATAGAGCCCCAGAATTGTATTCCATATATTAGAGAGGATTGAATGAGGGCGTAATATAGAAGAAGTAAAATCTTTTTTGGGAGATAGCGGAGGCAGGAAGGGCGTTTATATGAGAGTCCCATAATAGGTTGTGTGAGAGATTGATGCCTAAGAATTTAAATTTTTTTGGAAGGTTTTAGGGTAAGATCGTTTAAGTTAAAGTGAAATATATGAGATCTCATTATTGGTCTAGGTATTTTGATAATGAGGAAGTATGATGACGAAAGTCTTAGAATGGTACAGTCAAAGCGGTTTCCCTAAAACATGGAACAAAAATTGCGACAATTCTCCTATAAAACAATACAGTGGGTCATAGATTAATGAACAGTTCTGATTGCGAACAAATCAGGTAACACGTTTGCAAAAGCTATGTTCAGAAAATGAATACAAGTTCGGATAACAAACAGCAGAAGAAACGATACAGTGTGCAAAATTTACAGAACTAAATTTTTCTTTCATTCTGAATGTTTTCTGGAACAAGACTTGGACAGTTGTATACGTAACCAGAATCATTAGATGAATAATGTCTTAAACTCTTAATTCCCCAATGTTACATTTCGTATCTACTGTATTGAATGATACTTGTGCCAGCTGTCATGCACCCATTTCTCCGAGTTGTTGAAAGAAGCAATCCACATTGGACAGATTCTTTACATCTAACAAATCAAATAAAAATACATGACCGATGAAAATGCAAGCCTGTATGTATTACTGTTATTACATAAAAATAAAAATTTCATATAGTAAGAAATTATATGTTTTTATTTATTTCTTTTGGGTCTCCAGAACGAATTAATCAAACTCCCATAATAACCTATGGTAAATCGATGATCGGGTAACGAGCAATTCGGGTAGCGAATGTATACTTGGAATGGATTAAGTTCTAACCAATCTTATAACATGGTTTCTACATTACCAATAACAGTTGAATATTACCAATAAGCACTCTCCCTATAACATGATTTTTTTGTATTATACTTTAAGTTCAAAAAGATGGAGAATTCACGGTTTTCATTTTTTTCCCCCATGCACGTACATTGCAATTTTTTCACTTTCAGTTATGAAAAAAAATACCCTGTTAATTCAAAAATTATGCATCCTCACTATTGTTATCAATTCTAATGTTTACAACAGATAGCACACACAGCTCAATATTATGAGCAGCCGTATGATCGCATAACTTGGTTTATCCAACTGCATCAGAAAGCTACCTTAATGCGGTTTCCATATAACACTGTACGAATTAATTTAATTGTATACCAATTCTAAATTTCTCATAATGCGGTTTCCATATAACGCGTAAAGAATCTATTCGATTTTCATTTATTAGATTTCAAAAACGAGGGGGAGGGGTCGTTCTCTCTTTATAATTTGTCAATTTTTAATCTTTTACTGTTTTTGTTTACAAAGTGTAGACAATTTTTCACAGGATAGTAACTTTTATGAAAGCTTTCCTAACTAATTACATAATAATGAGATTCTTTTAACACAGTTTCCACATAACATGGTACGAATGAATTCCATCATAGGAGGATTAGCTGTATAAAGATCTAGGAGGCAGTCAGAGCAAATAATATCATAGTCTTGCAAAACAGATTTAGCGAAGCGATTAAGTATCTAAATAAAATTACTATTTTAAAAGAAAACATTACTATTTTGTATGCACGTCAATCCATTTAAGTACCTAATGAATATTAAATATTGATATATGTGTTGAGTGCAAATTTTTAGAAGTCTCCATCTATTTCTCATATTAGTCACTCCCCTTCCCCCTCCCCTCCCCACCCTAGTCATGACCCTGAAGGATAATTGAGGTTCTACTATGTATATTTTAAATAATTGAGATTCTACTGTACATCGAGTGTTGATATGTACTGAAGATTATGAAGATAAAATTTTATCATTTATGAAACCGAATTATCATCTATGGAGTTCATCATTCAGTGAAATTCCTTAGTCCCCTCCCACCTACATTTTTAACTCTTAGCTTTACAGTTTTTAACCCTGATTTTGGGTTTATTTTATTTCTAAACGGCTTGATATAGAATATGATATCCAGAGAGTATTTGTAATAATACTCTTTATAAACGCAAAGGCAAACCAAGATGATGACTAGTTTAATTTCGATTGGGGCTATGACTAAGTGCTGAAGAGATGGATGGATGATGCATTATAAAAAAGAAAAATGAGTAATGTTTCTATCCCATTCCCCCTTTTCTTAAAAAAAAAAAAAAAAAAAAAAAAAGGCTGAAAAGTCGTATATTTTAACATACAAATCTTTTAAAATGATATGTAGAAACTTTAGATTGTTTATAATGATCTACTAATGATATACAAATCTTTAAGTAAATTTTATTTCTTGCTGTTTTAATGTTTATTCCTCTTAAAAAGCAGATTGTTAAAGAAATAGATAACCCTTGGGTTTTAAAAGAAAGTTAACACTTGTCAAAGTCTAAGCAAGGTTTTCCTTCACAGCGTGCTCTTCGATTGTTAATAATGGTGTTGCGTCGCTCGCCGGTGTGCTTTATGATTATTAACTTTTAATTAAAAAAAAAAAAAAAGCCTAAGAGGGCTACAAGTACTTTAGGCTTAGTGGCATATTATACCGATACCGAATATAATAAAAGAGCACACCCCTCATTTCGGACGAACACCTACGAAAAATTCAAATCTAACAAATCAGGAGAAGGGAAAGAGAAAGCAAACCGGCATTTATTAATTGACAAAGAATTCCAAATGCTTAATTAATTAACGATTGGGGGATCGCTACTTGCGATGACTCGTAGTAGTGCTAAATGCTTGAGAACCGCGGCATGAATCAAAGCGTAAATCCCGCTTCCGAACAAGTCACGCTAGAATTTCATTCTTTGTTCCAAACTTGTTATTAGTCGGCTAACGCCATCCGATTGGGCTCATGGAATAGATCCGTTTATTCGCAGAGAGAAATCGCCGATGGGGAAAAGAAATTCAGGCCAGGGATGCATCTGAAGCCTTTCCCCAAAAATTCAGGTGACAGGCCCCTTACAAATCGCTGTCTCCGTCTGGAGTTTAGACCGGCAAAGCGGCCATATTGATTACAAAAAAAAAGAAAAAAAAAAAGATCCATGCGTGGTTATGGATCTACTTTTGCGAGTTTTACCCCAACGCTTGATCGTTCACCGATGCTTAATTTTTTCCCTCGCCTGCTGTCGCGCTTGCGGACGAAAAAGGCTGACTTTAAAGTTTTAATATTACAAGAATCGGCTTACCGTTTAAGCTGTCAATTGCCCTATCTGCTGTTGTCTGATCGGGACAATCGACGAAAGCGTAGCCTCCTTTCTTGACCAGAACATTTGTGCAATTAATTCCTTTATCGAGGAAAAGTTGACGTAGCGTACCTTCGTTGACATCTGCAGGTAAATTTCCGACGTATAGCTTATTCATGATTTGAAATTATTTAGCGGAGAAATGGTGGAAGCGAAGCAGGGGGGAAAAGAAATAGCAATAGCGGAAAGTGAAGTAGCACTATGTAAGGACTAATTCCACAGACTATAGTGTGATGAGTGAAGTGCGGTTGTTCAATGTGCAGTGACCGAAATAGTTAACGTTTCAAAGCTTCCCACGTGGTCTAGCGTCACGTGACTTCTTTTCGCTGTCGCTGTTGTCGAATTAACGCTTTCTAGCGCTCGCACTCTGCTGAGCCACATGGCAAGGCGATTGGTCTAAAACATGCAAAGATTCGTTTGTCGGCGCAGCGCATCCAGTAAGCGACAAGATTTTATGCTGAGTAGAGCGGATTGTTCGAGTAGGCTCATCGTGATGCTTCATACTCGTCTAACGGTTTGCTGTCCACTATGAGTGCGATGTCAAGTTATTATTCTTTGATCTTGTTAAACTTGAACTTGGGCAAATCGCCAATCCGAAAATTGATTATTTTATATCGATCAAAATTTTGAGGTTTATCCCAATATATAGGTACGTATACTCGAAATTTAAGTGCGATCGCATTTGCCATGTACGGTGCATCTTGTGTCATAGAACTACGCTAAAGTAATTAAATGTAAAAATCGAAATTCATGCTATCAAGAAACATGTTATTCTCCTTTACGTTAGCTGCTTACGAATGTGTCTGCCCATGTTAGATCAGATGGAGAGGGGGTGATTAGGTAAGGTTAAAAAAAACATATATACAAAAGATGGATAAAGTTCCGTCTCAGGACTTTTTGCATAATGTACGAGGGAAAAAAATATTCCCCATTGTATCAAGTAACTAATAAAAAAATTTTAATGCTGTCAAATTCTTATCAGGATGTTGCCTTTTCCTTTTACATTCCTTTTATTTTATTTAATTACTGGAAATGTTTGAGTATCCCATTTTAGAATTTAGTCTCTTTACTTAAAAAGTAGCTTTTTAAGCTCTGTACATTACTTAAAAAGTAGCTTTCCTTAATTTTCTATGATGATAACTGACTCGTTGGCCTCGCTCAGTGAGTCGTGGGTCCAAATCCTGCTGAGGGCATGAAAATGTTTGTGTTTGTTGTTTGAGGCCAATCATCAAATACCCAGAGACGTTTGTAGTATAGAGACTGGACATTTGATGATTGGCCCATTCAAATTCTGTAATTCCTGTTGGATGGTGCCCTCTGAAAGTTGGAGCAACATGTACGGGGAATGTTCATGACTGACATTATACAAGAAACTGCTGCAAGTTAATAATTGAAGTCATACCTTACTTGAAGCTCATACCAGATTGATTCCCTATACTAAGAACTTAGAAATCCATCTGCTGGTTTATCGACTATTCATGCACAGGATCGCTGCTCCCATCACACGTGGACTGAGTAGGCCTTATGATTTGCTAATCTCCAAGAAAAGAAGGATATCTATACAGCTGCGATGGAGTAATCGTATGATCGTGGCTATTGATATGCATGAACTGTATTTAGTATATACAGTTTACAAAATTGATATTTTATATTGAAATAACTGAAAAGACCAACGTAGCAGGAATGTAGATTTCTTTATCATCACTTAAGTCTTAAGCATCTTGATCATGATATCTTAAGAATTTTACAGATATTGGAATCAACAATGAAGACAATGTTGTTGGACATATTTTAAGTTGAATATTGTTACTTACGGAGAATTTTTATTATATTAACTAGCTCAACCTTCTTAAAAAGTAAAGTCTTATGTAGATTTCAGTTTCTTCAATTATATCTGCATTTAATAATACTGTACATGTCACTTGTTTATTTGATAAATTTCGCCAACATTGTCATTTTTAGAAGTTGGCCAAATTTAACTGAATGGTGATGATGGTTTAAAACGTTTTAAAATAACAAGAGAACTTATTTCTTGAGTTCGAAATCAACAAATCTTCTATGACAGATTTATTAAGATAATGTATGCCATTCATAATCAGTAGATTGGCCACCAGATGGCACAATGTATGGCGAAAGATTTTTTTGTGAATCCTTTTCTTTGCACGTGTGGTCGATCAACCTGCAGATGGGTTTCTAAGTTCTTAGCATAGGGAATCAGTCTGGCATGAGCTTCAAGTGTCATGCCTTTACCATTATTGCTACATAATTTGGCAGCACAAAATATTACTCATATCATTAAAAAAAAGGAGGCCTCAATTCTTTGTCAGAAAATACAGTATAGAAACTCATCGAAGAAGAGAATGGGGGAAATGAAACTCTAAGCAGTAACAGTTACAGGGCCAAACCAAGTTAAACTTTGCCAACAGTAAGAAGTTAAATACACAAGTTCCTTCCATTTCCTGTTCGAAACCGATACTACTACAGTAGCACCATCTGAACTACTGAGCAACATCGATGAGCATGCCAGGAAATGCAATACAGGAAGTAGAAGCTAATGCCAAGTCTCTTTCTAAACATCTCTGGTGATACCCATGTTATCTATACCCTGTCTGCCCTTAAAAGTGGCCTCTAATATAGTCCTCTTTGAAATGACTTCATTAGAACCTTGGACAGTTTAATTTTTTAACAAGTTCCATAAATTAATGAATTAATTTAACTCTCTATATAACGTTTTATTTTATAGTATTATATTACACATGCATGTTAAGTATGTAAACATTGATCTGGCAGGAAATTGGAAAGAATCGGTGTGCCGAATCAGTTTCAGTATTAAATAAAGTAGTTTTTTTTTGTTTTTTTTTTTTTAAACTTTGCATTTTTCATATATGTTTTTCATTCAAAATTGAATGACGTAATGACTGAAGATTATTAATAGCATTATACAATAGAAATTTAGCTTCAATTCGAGCTGCTAAGTTGTCGAGCAGAGAAAAGTGTTCATTCTATATCAATGCACGTGGTGAGATGCCGGATATTGAATCAACCAATCATGGGACACTTTTAAGGCCAGACAGGGTATAGGATAAGCTGGGTGTCATTTGGCCAGAAGTGTTAAAAATCCCTTACTGCCCATGCTTATTTTGATGTCATTGGATAGTAGTGATACATACCTCCACAGAAACCAGAACAGTGATAACAGTTTTGCGAAATCGACACTTAAGAACTCATTCATTCTTTTACAATTCTCATCCTTTATGCTTTTTTTTTTTTTTTAATTAAATAAAAGCAAAATGCCATAATAAGGCTGGATTTTTAATTATTAAAGAATATTTACGTTTTAATAAGAACATGAAGACAAGGACGATAAGGTATTTCTTGTTAACATTCCTCGAAATCTATGGGCATGAACGTTATCAGTTAAGAAACTGAGATAGCAATTTTGATATCTTATAATAAACTTTATTTATGCAAGTTTGGAAATATTAATTTATAAAATGTTAAATTTCATGAATAAATGTTTCTTAAATACAAGGAATTGTTTTACGTGAAACTTATGTGACCACAATAATGGCTACCATACAATTATAGTTTATCGAGAATTCATCCAATGACAACATAATACGCATGCGCGTTAAGCACCAAAAAATAAGAGGAGTAGGAAAGAAAATTTCAGCCGGCCTAGTCACATTCATGCATTGAATTTATTGAAGAACTCAATAATGGGGACTATACTAGCTCTTCAGTACTTGAAATTTTTATTGCCAATTTTTTTAGCTAATAGTGAATTTCTGTAAGCCAAAAATCTTGATGTTTTTATCCAAATTTAAAATTATGGAGTATGACATATTTGTGAAGCGAAAAACAGTTACTTTATTTTTAATAATAATAACAAATTGTTTATTATATGCATAAAGTTAAATAAATTTTTCACTTCTATGGTTGTTTTATGATCCTTCCGGTTTTCGTGTTTTCAAAAATCATCAACTTCAGGCATGACTGAATATTTTCCTATTGTAAAATTATTTTTTCCGGAAGATAAGCAAATTTTACAAAAAATAACAGTTTCTCAGGGCTGAATATATCTGGAACCACCACGTTTTTATGTGACTGTTCTGGCCATGCTTCATACAAGTCCGAAATCCTATTCTCAGACAATTGATTAATATTAGAGCCATTCTTTTTTTTCCCGACGAGTTATCACATTTAAAAAAAATTGTAGGCTTTACTTAGGTGGAACATGCCGTTTGAAATAACCTTTTACTTTGTACGGTTATTAATTCGTGAAACCAATGTTCAGATGTCAAAATAAACAACATGCCCTTTTAATCACATGATAATCTCATTTTTGATTGGTTAATTACATAAGATTTTTTAATTTAAAATTAAAAAAAATTTTCCATATAAATAGTATTAGCCAAATATGTTTGCCAAAAGTGATACTTTATTCATCAGATTAGTTGAACTATAGCCACTGGCAATTTGGCGAGCGAACTGTTTGAACACTGGGACTAGTACTGGTGAATAAATAAATAATGAAAAATCTGCTTATGATCATTGTTCTCCCTAGAAAATTTTATCAGATAGGTGGAAAGATAAAATAACTGAGTGGACAAAAATTAAAAAGAAATAAAACATTATGCACTATTGTGCAGTTTTTTGTGTATTCAACCAGGCAGTTACCAAAATCAGCCTGGTGGCCCACTGCTTCAAAATGACCAAGGGAGAACCCTGATGATTATGCAGTAATCTCCCCATATCTGCAGTATCTCCCCCTTCACATATCTGTGGTTGTCCTGGTCTGTTTTTCTTCTGTCTTATAGGGAATACCCATCTGTTCATGTGGAAAAATGTATTCAATGCAGATAAACCTTCTGTTTGCAAACGCACATCATTGGCATAATTTATCATGGCTTCGAAAAAGAAAAAATTAACAATCCACTTCGTGCAAAACAAGCAAGAAAAGTTTTGTCACTTGAAAGTAAATTGAAAATTTAGACCTGTTGAGTGAGGGAAAGAGCAAGTCTAATGTCAGCCAAATATTTGGAGTAGACAAATCCACCGTTTTAACTACTCCTATCAGAGGAGGCAAACAAAGACAAATTTAAATTTTGTTGTTTGCTTGTTTAATTGCTTTATCTTGCAAGCCATTATGATACCCAACTGAATGCTAATAAAAGGTCAAATTATCAATTATGTTCCAACTTGTCATTTCATAATAAAAATAAATAACTATGTCTACTGGCAATTTGAGTCCCTTAACTCTGGTTTTCTTATAAGGCTATGATCTCATTATCTACGAATTCAGTATATGCAGGGGTTTTTGGGAACTAAACCCTCGCGAATAACATGGAATTACTATATTTATGTCCATTGTAGTTGGGTCTTGTGATGACGTGTACTTTCATAAAAAAAAAGAAGTTCAGTAATTCAACAGCTATTTCAAAAGTGTAGTCTTCATCAGAGGAACTAACGGGAAGAGGATAAGAGTAGTTAAATAAGGGGAGAAACAGGAATGGGGGAGTCCCTGCCTCCAAAAGAATCATAAGGGTTTTTTTGCCAATCATGCCAATTCATTTAATTATGAACATATTTACACAGGTCAAACAAAAAGACAACTACAAACAAGAATAAAAGAACGTGAAAAAGAACTACGACATAAAGACAAAAACAACCATTTAATTAACCATTATATCAATCAAAATCATGCATCAGATTGGAAAACACAAAAATCATTGGAAAAGAAGAAAATTATCAAAAAAAGATTAATAAAAAACTATAAATATCATAAACGAAACAAACTTGGCCAAACCATCAACAGACATAAACAACAAATGGACATTACTTCTAAAAAAAAAAACAACAAACATAAAAACACATCACAACAAACAAGCAATTAATAAATCCAACAATCACAACTAACAAATGAACATATTACATTGTTTTCCTTCAATTATTATTTCACAACTGTGTTTTCTTTTCATAAATTCAAAAAATGTAATATCTAAATATGAGAAGAAACATTTCTCGAAAAGTTTATATTAATATTAGCTATTATCTACTCTTCATTGTCTCTCCTGTCTTCAAAATTTTATATTGACTATTATCTACTTTCAACATCAATCTTCAAAAAAAATTTTCAACTTCTACAAGACCTTCTAATACTTTAGGATCATCTTTCTTTAGAATGAAAAATAACTCCGAAAACACTATTCCACATAATAAATTTTAATGACTCAGATGTACATTTCGGAAACGAAGTTTCCATCATCAGTGAGTCATCAAAAACGATGATGACTCACTGATGATGGAAACTTCATTTCCGAAATGTACATCCGAGTCATTAAAATTTATTATGTGGAATAGTGTTTTCGGAGTTATTTTTCTTTCTATAGTTGTGTCCACAGTTTTTGGCTTGATTCCATTGTATCATCTTTCTTCATCATACAACTTCTACAAGATCTTCTATATCACATTCTGTCTTCAAAAAAATTTTAAACTTCTATAAAACCTTTTAATACATCAAGATCATCATCATCTGTTCATCATAATGTTTCTACAAGGCCTTCTAGATCAGGGCTGTCCAAGATTTCTGTCCGTGGGCAGCGCCCGTGCACGCGGGTAATTTTCCTTCCCTCCCCCTATTGCACATTACGTTGATCAGTTCCTTAAAGTCAAGTTGCTAATTATCAATTTGACACTGTAAAAAAAAAAA
>JAHWFO010069308.1:557253-580982 GCA_023313115.1 Rhysida immarginata | reverse complement strand
AGGCCTGGTAGTTTCTAGGAGCAATACCTCATATACTCTATCCAACAAAAGTTGGAGTGGGCGTGTCCAGTTAGACTTTCGTTAGACAGAGAACAGAAAGAAAGCCAAACAACTGAAACGTCATACATTGTTATATCATCAAAGTCGACCCGTAGCCAATGAGAAAGACAAGCCTCGGCGCGGAAAAGTCATCTGATCATAGTAGTCCGGCCAACAATCCAATCTTCATTATTTCCAAAAAAACGAAAAGTATTGATTGTTAAAATCCATAATGGAAACATTGAAGTTACATTGTTAATCCAGGTGACTTTTTCGTGCCGGGGCCTGTCTTTCTCGTTGGCTACGAAGTCGACCAAATTTAGGGCATTAAATTGGTAGAAATACGATTAAGAATGGTCGAAATATAATGATGTAGCAATGCATGATGTTTCCGTTGTTTGCCTTTCTTTCTAGGAGGCCGTGATCGGATGCGGTTTGATTATTCAATAATAAATTTTCCGCTTTTGCTTTAAAATTTTCCATTATGCTGATCATTTGCTGCTAATTCTCGGACACCTACTATCAATATACATGTGTTTATGGCCTAAGATATATGTGAATAATCAAAGCAAATCAATAATGCAGTCGTAGCCTCATGAGCAGAATTTCATATAGGAAACGGACATCTTATGTGACTTCTAGCCTGAGCGCAAATGCACTTGGGTAGGATGAGGTCAAAAACAGTACCTTTTTGAAATTTTCCGCGTGAAAACAATCAGAAAACGACTTGCGATGAAACCAGAGAGCTTTGTTGGTCGTCCTTAGTCGACTTTCAAAATGGTCCCGCCATTGACGTCTAAAGTCACGTGATTGACGTTACCCTATACAACTTCAAATAAATATGAAAAAAAAGCTCTAATAGGAATAAATATTTCTTCCTATATTACAAGCAAATCCAGTAATTATTGATAAAACTTTCACATTTGCACACGCGCTTTCGATATAAACAGCGAACTATTGGCACTTGGCACACCTTCCACTCGGGAATTAAGTCGCCAATATCTTCCTGCTTTGCGCATCTAAAATCTGGAAGATATTCTAATCTATTTGGTAGACTTTACCGGCCTCAGAACTAAGATTTATTTTGAAGAAATCTTCATGCATTGCCGAGGCGGAACTTTCAGGCAATAGACATGAATTAACAGGGATAAACTCTACAGGTAAGTGCGAGGGTTGATTCATAAGTTATGGCAAATATTTTTTCTCTCTTAAATATGTTCCAACACATTCATTGGAATATATCTATTCAGGATGTTTAAAAAATTAGCTGGACAAAGTTCGATATAGATTCTATACATAAATATAAGATAGGAATGTCTAATAAACATGTGTCCAAATTCGAAGCAGTTTTGAGTAGGATCTCTTCTTCTACATCGAAGTGCGCATAGTTCTTCCCCTACTAGCATCTTGTCTCTTAACAATTTAAGTCCCAGTCTCTCTCAAACGTCGGTCTAAACTTGTAAATGTTTGGTTGTTGGGGACATGCCTGTTAGAAAACCGCTGTCTGTAAACCCTTGCTGCTTCTCTTGTGTTTCCATTAGCAGCTTCATACACATGTGCAAATCAGCCATCTCAGCATTTGTTAGATCTAGTGTTGTGCCGATACCGATACCAATACCAAAAAGTATCGATACTTGCCGGTATCGAGTACTCAAGTATCGGGCATAGAATTATGGCTCAAGTATCGATAGTATCGATACTTTGCATGTCGATACCCGATACTGAAAAAACCTATCAGTCACCTAATGAAGAAGTTCGATTTTCAGCGTTAATTCAGAATCTGTTGAATATTTTAACGCTTTTATTCCAGTGGCTGCCTACTGATTAGGGAAGTATCTTTCGAAGCGTTTGTTTTTATTTCTCCTAACGAGGTTGAGCTGTCGAGCTCACGCCTCGCTCTATGGGCGCACGGGAAATAAAAAAAAAAAGCTAATGACTCGGACATGTGATGATAGCCTCCTAGTAATAGTAGTGAGGTCTAATTGTAATGAGTGATGTTAGCCTCCACGTGCTCCAGTATAGGTTCGACGTCCTCTCAGAAATGCATTTTACCATATAAATAAATACTCATTTTTACTCGATACTATCGATACTTTCTCATTGAGTACTCGATATTGGTATCGAGTATTTTATTCAAGTACTCGATACCGGAAGTATCGATGCTTCTTTGGTATCGCACATCACTAGTCTCCAATGAGCACAAGAAAATATGGATCGTGTTTGGGTTAATGTCGTTTTCTCAGATGAATCCTCGTTTTGGTTATGTGATTCTTCACATTGAAGATGGTCATCCCCCACAAACAACATTGCACCTTACGATTAAGAGCCTGTAAATATCCATGTCAGGATTGCTCACAAAAAATGGATTTCAGAATTTGTACATCTTTACTGGAAATCTGAATGCTCAAAGAATGATCCTAATCTACAAAAAAAATCATAATAGGCTGTGCATGCAATGGAAGTCACAACATGACATTGCACACTTAGATTGGCCTGATGCCAACTCCATAGAAAATATGGGTTTACATGAAGCATAAGCTTCACAGGAAATGCATCTGGAATTTGAACCAGCTGACTCGACAAACTCGACAGATTTGGAAGTCTTTACCTCTAGAGTTTGCTGTCAGCTTAATAGAAAGCATACCCTGGAGACATCAAGCCATCATTAACAATGGCATTGATTGCACCATTGATATGCAAACGCCAGCATACATATACGGTGTCTCACCTAAAGTGAACTAATAGCTAACTTCTAAAATACAAATCTGATGGAGTACTTTCAATGTAAGAATTATTGTACTTTTATGTGAAGGGTTTTTATGTGTATTCCATTTCCAAAAAAACTGACACCTTTTTCGAACATGGTTGAGGGTGCATTAGATTAGGTGCGAAAATCTTTTTTTCATTTAAATTGATGAACAATTTCTGTTTTGTTTTTGGGTTGTTTTTTTTTTTTTTTTGAGTTTCCTTTAAATCCAAAGGAATTTCTCAAAGAAACCATCAAGAATAAAACATTTCTCAAATGTTGTGGACAATCTGAAAATACCATTAAAAATAGGGGTTTTCATTACACATGTTAAAGTTGATTTCCTTATTCAAAAATGGCATTTTTTTTTTTTTTTTTTTTTTTTTTATTTCTTTTGGAAATAGAAAACACATAAAAGTAAAATAATTCTTCCATTGATTATCAATAGTACTCTGTCAGATTTGTATTTTAGAAATTAGCTACTGGTTCACTTTAGATAAGACAACCTGTTTACAGGGTGATTCAAATCATGTGTAAAACAATTTAAGAGGGTATTATAGAGTTCAAGGTAAACACAAGAAGTCCTATGAACATGGGTCCGAATTGGAACGTTAACTGAGATATGAACAGAAATAAAAATGCCGCCACCAAGATCAACAAGTTAATAACTCAGATTGTGTAAAGACTAGATTAATGAAATTTGGAGGAATAACAGGGTACATAAAACTGTGTATACCGTTAAAATTTGATCGAATTCCAACTAGAAGTTTCAGAGTTACACAGTCAAAATTGTAACAAGGGCTGGTTAGTACTCACAAGTGAACACGTGTTATGATTTTGAAAGAGTACGGAAACTTTTTGTTGGAATTTGATAAAATTTTAACGGCATACACAGTTTTATGTACCTTGTCTTTTATCCAAATTTCATTTATCTAGGCTTTAGAGAACCTGAGTTATTAACTTGTTGATCTTGGTGGCAGCATTTTTATTTCTAAATAGAAATAAAAACTCTTAAACCACAACGAAAATACAAAGAAAAATACAACCTGTATGCATTTCGAAAGCAAGGCTTTCATCATTCAGCAGGACTAGTGAGAAACCTCGATAGAAGAGAGAATTCTGAAGGTTAAAAGTAACCTGGAAGGCTTTATATAGTGCGAAAAATCGTAAATGACCAAAGGGAGAAAAGGCACTCGAATTAAATTTTCTGATTGGTTGTAACTCCCACCCACCATCGGATGAGTGATGAATCGCCAACTGGGCCAATGTCTGAATTAAGCAAAAGGTTCTTCTTGGTCCTCTGAATAGCCATGCTCTCAAAGGCATTAAGCAAGAAGCATTTGTTGGTTTTACAAGTTTTAAATTATCCACATTAAAGTCATGTCTGGTGTCAAACGAGTGTTTCGCGATGGCCAATTTTTCTGTCCTTCCAAATCTGCGATGAGACAAATGTTCCTTGTATGTAGTTGTCAGGCATCTTTTCGTCTGACCTTTGTAACGTTTTAGGCAACGATTGCATTTTATTTCGTAAATCCCTGATTTTTGATGGTCTGGAATCTTGTCCTTCAGGTTGCCCAATAGATTTTTGAGTTGGTTCGGATTCCTGAAAGACAAGGCAAAATTATGACTTTTAAAGATCGAAAATAAACTCTTTGTTAGTACATTGTTATAAGGGATAGTGATGGTTCTCTTTTTATCTTCTTTAATATTTTTTAAAGTTGTAAGTTCGACTAAATCTTTCTTGTATTTCCTTTTCTTCAACGAGTCATCAATAAAATTGGGATTGTAACCATTAATCTTGGCGATCATCTTGATATATTCTATTTCTTTTAGAAATTTATTTTCGCTAAGAGGAAGATTTAAAGCACAGTCTATCATAAAAAGTAAAGGTAGACTTGAAACCTTGAAGACTTCGTAAATTTTCTAAATAGCCATTATCCCTCTATTAGATTTACATATGAATTAGAGGTAGATCGTAAGATACCCTTCTTAGACATTATTATTGAAAGAAAGGGTAACAACTTTTCGTGCGATGTGTATTGGAAACCTTCCAACCATTTAAATTATATCCCAGCCGACTCTTGGCACCCTTGGAAGCAAAAAATGTCTACCATAAATAACCAGAAATTCTCATTTTCCATAAATAACCATTTTTAAAGTTATTGCACACACTCTTTTCTTAGACCGATGTAAAATCTTAGCTTCTTTATAATCTTCCTAGAAATTTGCACTGAAGGCAAAATTAAACAAAAAATTCAATCCTTCCATTTCGAATATGCAGTCAGGAGTTTGGATTAGATTACCTCTCACGTAAGTTTTTATTAATTTTTGTTCAAATAACAATTCAGTGGCGTGGTTACCGTGGTTCAGTCGAACCATGACCCAGGACTGTCGAGAGGCCTGGATTTCATCTTTTGAATTGGGTCAGGGGGCACAGCTGTTAAAGTTCTAACCATGGCCCGTTACAAGTTTGCTACGCCAGTGGAACATTTGGTAAAGTTATACTCAAATTGTATTGCTTAATCATATAAAAAAAGTTTTCAGAAAAGAAACTACAAAATTAGCAATCAATAATTGTCAGTTTAATTTGCCCAATGAGTGTGATTTATAAACTGCTTATAGAAGTGAAAATTTTTAATTGAAGAAAGAGAAGTTTATGGTTAAAATATTTTAAAGGATTTACAAAGAATTAATAGAATTATTCAAGTTTAGAATTGTAAGTTTATTTAGAAGTTTATATTGTAAACTTTATTCCTTATTAAAGCCACTTATTATAAATAAATTTGTCTGTAGCTGGAGTTACAGCATTTGTTGTCATAAAGCATCTTTTTATATTCAATAATCAAGATGCATTTCAGTTAAGATTTATTTGAAGATATGAATACCATATTTTCCCTAGTCTCCAGGAACATTATTGATCTTTATTTGCAGATGCTATATTTTTTTGTATGCTTGCTCAAAGGAAGTTTCTTTTAATTTTTATACAGAAAATTGCAATTTAAAGAGTTGATTCCCATTTTGTTGAGACATGAAGTATAAAGAGAGAATCTAAATGGGGATATTACCATTTATGATAGGAAAACTTGAAAAGATGGGACCACAAAATCATAAAGGAAGATTCTGAAATTTGCATTTCAAAAATATATCAGGGTTATCTAGAAAGTAAGACATTTCAAAAAACTTTAGAGAAGACATTAGCAAAGGTGCTTGCTAGTATTTGAAGAACACTTTTCTAAATATTTTTCAGCATTGTTTAGGGACTAGTCATAGCATTGCATCAGGTGTTGTACAGGGTAATTATAAAGTCACTATACATTTTGGTGAAATCATTAACGAATTTCATTTATTTGCACATCCAAACGCACCCAAAGTAAATATGTGACTGGGGGTAACATGGTCAAAGTCTATGGGCCTTCTTGTTTGCCGAGGGGACTATCAATGGTACAGTGTATCTCGACATGTTGGAGCAATTCCTGGAGCCACAGTTGGAGATAATGGGATTTAGGATACCGTTGTGTTCCAACAGGATGGGCACCACTCCATTTTGCCAATAGCGATCGGGACTACCTGAATGCGCATTCCCAGGCAGATGGATTGGTCGGGGCTCGCCAAGACTGTGGGCTCCACGGTCCCTAGATTTGACCCCCATGAATTTCTTTGCAAGGGGTTTTATCAAGTCCAAAGTGTACCAGGTCAAGATTACGCACCATTGCACAGCTGAAACAATGGATTACAGCCGCAGTGGAGTACATTACACCGGCTATGTTGCGCAATGTTTTCCGGGCCACGGTGGAATGCTGGGAGCTGTGCTGGGATGTGCAAGGGGAACACACTGAAATGTACTAAGAATGTGTCTTTGTATGATATCTGGTTGATGCATACTGGAATTGCTCCAATAAAACAGATTTTTCACCAAAATGTATAGTGACTTTATAATCACCCTGTATTTCCTTGTCGTAGAATGGTGCTGCCTGTGATGCAAACTTCAAGCCAACGTGCTGCGAGAACAACATGATAGTGAATCGTATGTTCTCTCTCATCATCTTGTCAACTGAATGCTCAAAATCATTCACCAAAGATGGTCAGATACTACATTCTTCACCAATCTCCATACAATTGAACTGCTCATTGCTCATTTGCTATAAACATTACAAATTTGAGGTGGGTTTTAGCTGGTTTAATGTTCTTCGCGTACAGAAAATGAATCACAAATGGCAGGTGTCTTGATTTTCTGTAAACACTGGCCACAATGCAGATGAAATGTCACCAGTATGATGACAACAAATCACTCAGCAAGCACGTGCAGAATCACGACTGCAGCGCTTCAGCAGCTACATTTAAAAACAGAACGTACTGTCTGGATAACCCTAGTATTATTTCTCTTGATATATTTATTCTTGAATGTGGTATATAGGGTACCAGTATATCTTTTTTGAGTAATATGACCTTTAAATCAAATACATTTCAAAATTACACTTATGCTATGAAGTTTTTAAGTAAATGATAATGAGCTATCTTAATTTTATACTATGGCTTCATTTGTTTTATAATGGGCATTTTAAACCTTCTTTCAGGTAAATAACGAAGATTATTCAGTACAATATTCATAGGACAAAGCTCATTTTTGCCTTTGTAACAAGTAGTGTTGATAATTGCTTAACTGGTATTTTTATTAATTTTTATTCTGTCTGGCCAAAAAAAATTAATCAAATATTTAGGAACCAATGATTGGGTCATTATTGTATTTTTTATTTTATTCCCTTACAGTTTTGAAGATCAGGTAAAACTTGAACCAAAACAAAACAAAAAACCGAATTTGCATAAAAATTCCAAAGAAACCAGCAAAAAACTGGATTCAAAACAAATATTATATCACGGGATGATCAAGATATGGTAGCACCTGTTCCCATCCAGACTTTATGATTCTTGCTGTTACTATTAATTAGATCAATAATGAAGCATTTGTCAATTCTGATTCAGAACAGAATAGAGGGCACCCCATAAGCATCCCTTTCTGAACCATGCCATTTGTCTTTTCCTCCCCCCAATTTTTTAATACTGATTTTTAATAGCTCATTAATTCATGATTTGTGACTGGGCATCGAGAATCAGGTAAACTCCCATTTCCATGATTGTGGAAGAGATAAGCAAATTAATACAATGAATCAAAATAGATTAAAAACAGAAGCAACTAAGGGTATTTCCATCTCAATTTCAATAATTTTTAGTAACATCAAATTTTTAATAACGTCAAATTATTAAAACCTGAAAAGATCTATATGAATCAGCAACTTTATGAGAGACATTGAATGATCATAGCCAGAGTTGAAGTCAAATCATAAAAAATAAAATTGACAAGAGAACTTAGACTATGTTTAGGAAAGTAAGGGCACAATGAATATATTCCCATGAATACTGGGACTAAACAATGATTTGCTCTAAGGAAACTATCATTACTGTTTGTAGGGAACACAAATACTGGATTATGGAAAGGTAGGAAAAGGTGATACAATCTAAAATCCAGATTTACTTATTTCTTTTTCTGGACAATGGGTACATCTGAATAAGAAGGGAAGCACTAAAGTGATGGACCAATCTTGATAAGACCAGTTTACGGGATTCTGTAGCAGTGTTAAAATCTGGGATTGCTTCCCTGTGCAGCAATAAAATGAAAATTAGCTGGAATAATGAATGACTACATTTTCTCATCTATAGATTCTGTCCTCGCTACAGGCATAAACATTCTTGTATGACAAGACTCAGTTTTTGAAGTTCTGGTTCAGCACAAGCTGAATGAAGACTTAAGTTGAGACATTGCACAAGCTTGTGAAAATGCAACAAATGGGCAGGAGTGAAAGTAGAGCTGCCTGATCAAATGTTAAGAATTTGATTACTTATTTTCTTTTAGCCATCTGTTAAAATTATTTTACTTTAGATTATTTATTACATTAAAATAATAATTTTTATTATGGAGCACAAAATTTGGTAAATAAAGTGTTTATTTAAATAATTTATTGTTTATCTTTATTTGCACAAAATTTATTTTTAGTGTATAGAAAAACCTGTTACACAAAAATGGATAAATGAAACTATACTCTGCAGATAGGATCTTGATCCCTGACCTGCTTTACTGAGCACTCAAAAATATAAAGCATGTGATCGCTTAAATATGGCCAGATAGCCTTGAACGAAGCTACTGGGAAAAAGCGTGGTTGCTGTAACAGACACCTGAAACATGTAATTGATGATGCTTTGCGACGTTGTGCACAGAAACATGTTGAAACGGGGGATCAAGATTTGATCTGCAGATTAAAGATTCAGGAAAGTCAACAAGGGAACTTGACTTCAACGACCATTAAGAGTATATTTAAAAACAGAATGTACAGTTGAAGTCTGTTATTATGAATCTGGTTATATGAATGCTGTTCTTTCATTCTCGGATAACACAAACAATATTTCGAGTACCCTGAAATATGTATTAATGCAGTTTGACTGTACTTTCTGGATGGCCTCGTATTATGTTTTAACTCTTGATAAATTTATTTATGAATGTTATTTCACCAGTATAGGAGAAATGACAAGGAATTTGGGATTAACTTTTTGAGAAATGAATTACTGTTAAGAGCAATTTTATTATTTTTTTTTTTTTTTTTACAATTAATGCAAAATTAATCTTCCTCAGAAAAATCGATACTCTCTTGTTTGACATGTTGCTTGGGCCTGTGTTGAACAAAGCACACTTTAAATAGGAATACAAAGTATCTTATTTTCTAAAAGAGCTTTTCGTGGCTACCAATACAGTATATAACGAAGCGGTTGACTGACTCATCAGTGCACAGCAAAATCTACTGAAGCCACCAATTTGAAACTGGGTGAGGTCATTTACCTTTAAAAATTCTCAGTAAAGACGGAAAATAGTAACCTATTCCCAAATTAATAATTTTAGTGTTACTCATTTTTTAAATTATATTCACACAAACAATTTTGGCTCTGAATTGTACTGCTTATTATTATCAGTGGGTAATGCAAAATTGTTCAAAATGATTGATCCTATTCCATATGGCTATATTGCTGTATTTACCATGTACCATGGTGATCACTAACACAAACTAGAACATGTATAAAGTGAAAGACAAAAATTGGATAGCTATGTGACATCCCAAAGTTACACTAATAACATAATGACGGTCAAATTCCTCTTGTACTTGCACAAGAAAATCCAGTCAAGAACTTGTCAGCATTGGCTTTTTCTTGGGTATGTATGGCTGAAACTTCATTTCTTGAAGCCATCAATGAACGGTGTCTTTGCGGGCTGTAACTCCTGCTTGCTTCCAGTGATGTTAAAAATCTCTTGGCGTGCTTAAGTGATGCTGGATGGCTATTTTCCTCAAAGCCGTATCCTCTCTTTCAGTGGTGATGTGTTTTCAGCCACTGCCTAGCTTCCATCTAGTTACGTTCCCTGTATTGACATACTCCTTCAAAGTTTTGAAAACTGATGACTGCGAACAATGATTTTTTTTTGGCAATTTGAGTTTGTTTTTCTCCACACTGTTGGAAAAAAATGTTTATTTGCTTATCTTCAGGTGTTAGAGATACTTTTCGTCCCATCTTGATGCAATTATAAAAAGTGCTGTAATAATTCATTCTTATGCTTGTTTTTATACTGTTGGAATATCCCAATAACCAATGTAGGGGCGTTAAATGTAAACAAAAAATATATTATAATAATTTTATGAGACAGAAGTTGAAGTATTCTTATTTTTTGAGACGATCTACTTAGCAAAAAAGTATTTAAATTTTATTATCATTGTTTTGCATCATTAAAAAGTGGAGCAAATATACATCAATTAAAAATGTATTGCAAATTTTATAATCTTATAAAATCAATTTAATTTTAAGGATGCAAAGAAAAAAAAGTTTCAAAATATTCTATTTTTTGAGAATGGGTAGTGTTATATAGTTTCGTGAATAATGAACAGTCATTATTTACCCCACTCAATTTCCAGAAATTTTTTACTGAATGGAATGAAGATAAATTTTCTGAGAAACGTAAAATTATTCATTTATGTAGATGGAATGGTATCCATTCAAAAAGGACTTGGGGAGATCATTAAAATGTTTACTTTAAGATAATGATATTAAAAAAATTTTGTCAATGTGGTCAACAAGCTTTTGTGTATGAAGTGATAAGATAAACTAGCAAATCTAAGTAGCATCTATCTAGTCTGAGGCGATGGTTATACATGACCTATGGCATTTAAAACTGATAAATATACAGGGTGTTTTACCTGAAGTGAACCAATAGCTAACTTTTAAAATACAAATCTGACAGAGTATTTTCACTGGAAGAATTATTGTACTTTTATATGAGGGATTTTTATGTGTATTCCATTTCCAAATAAAACCGATGCCGCTTAATGGAATTTGTACATAACATCTGAGAAATGTTTTATTCTTTGTGTTTTTTCAATTGGTCCAACCGTTTAGGAGATAGAGGCACTAAAAGAGTCGAGTGTTTAGATTTAAAGAAAATGCAAAAAACAGAAATTGTTCATTAATTTAAACTAAAGCATCGATTATAACAACATGTTTGGTACAACAATTATTTTGCATTAGAGTGAAAATGTTATGTTCAAATAAAAACATTGTTACCCATTATGTTCAGGAACAATTTCTGTTTTTTGCCTTTTCATTAAATCCAAACACACCACACTTCCACTGCCTCTATCTCCTAAAGGGTTGGACCACTTGAAAAAAAAGAAGAAAAAAAACCCATCAAGAATAAAACATTTTTCAAATGTTGTGTACAATCTGAAAATACCATTAAAAATAGGTATTCCCATATACAAAAATGGCGTCGGTTTTTGTTTTTGTTTTTTTTTTTTTAACTGGAATACGCATAAAAATCCCTCACATGAAAGTACAATCATTCTTCCATTGAAAGTACTCTGTCACATTTGTTTTTTTAGAAATTTGCTATTGGTTCACTTTAGATGAGACAACCTGTATAAGCATGAACCAATAACAGATGAACCACGTACCTTCATCTGTTCTTGCATGAACTTATAAATAACAGGTTAATTCTTAAACCATTTTACTCATGAAATATACACGGTGTTTCTAAATTATCTCCCGTATTTTACATATTTATTACTCAAAAACTAATACAGGTTTTAATGTGATGTTTTTTATTCACAAAGAAAAACTCAAAAAGTTTCTTAGCCTCGCGTGGGTTGATAATGAAACACGCGGTTGGCGCGTTGTTCCATTTTTCGCAAGACGCAGTAAACAATGGCGAGTGCTCAAGAAAATGCTCAATGCGTGTTATAGCTTGCGGAATTTAAGTCAATGATTACAGTTCAGAGAATGTTTAAAACAAAGTTTAAAAAGGATAATCCAAATCATAAGTCAATTAAGCTATGGTATGAAAATTTTTTAAACACAGGCTGCCTGTTACAGAAAAAGGGTGCTGGCCCACCACTATTGGTAGAAAAAAACCAGGGAGGCGTTCGATCGTAGTTCCCGTAAATCATTTCGCCAAGCGTCTCGTCAACCGGACATCCATACATAAAATAGTGCAGCACCGCCTTCGTCTTACACCCTACAAAATCCACATGATTCATGAACTGAAGTCAGATGACCGACTGAAGCGCAAGAAGTTTCTTGAGGATATGCTCCAAAAAATCGACAATGATCCCACCTTCCTTGAGGACATTTTGATTTCTGATGAGGCAACATTCCATACTTCCGGAGCAGTAAACCGACACAACTGCCGCATTTGGGACCAGAAAACCCCCACGTTCTAAGGGAGCATATACGCGACAGCCCAAAGGTTAATGTTTGGTGCGGTTTAATGCATGATCAAGTAATCGGATCTTTCTTTTTCGCTGAAGACACCATTACCGCTTTAACCTACTTAGATATGCTGGAGAATTACCTGATTCCACAGGTGGAAGAACTGCAGCCCAACAGTCTGCCAACATGATCACCTCCTCACTGGGGCCTGCAAGTTAGGCAGTGCCTTGATATGAACTTTCCAGGACGATGGATTGGAAGGGATGGGCCAATCCTTTGGCTCCCTCGCTTACCCGATGCGAACCCTCTGGATTTTTTCTTCTGGGGATATATGAAAGACAGTGTACAAGACCAACGTTGAAGACATTGAAACTCTCAAGAACAGAATGATTGAAACAATCGCTGAAATCACCCCCGAAATGCTAGCCCGAACAAGGGAGGAAATCGAGTTTCGCTTTAACGTCCTTCACGCCTTAAATGGGGGGGGCACATTGAAATTTATTGAGGCATGCTAAGAAACTTTTTGAGTTTTTCTTTGTGAATAAAAAAATCACGTTAAAATCTGTAATAGTTTTTGAGTAATAAACATGTATAACACGGGAGATAATTTAGAAACACCCTGTACATTACAATTGTTTTCCATTTGGAGGACATCAGAAATGGAATATCTTCTCTATTCGATTTTTAATTACAGAAAGCTCCTTAGTGATTTAATTCTATCCCACCTAGGGCAGTATTAAATCATTATCCATAGGTGAGACTGCATTAAATCATTAATTGAGAAGCTTTTATCTAAAACTTCAGTAGAAATGTTAGTTTTGCAGGAAATCTCCTCAATTATGCCAAAACGTCTGTTGGGCATTCTTTTCTTCCTGTTCAATCGCCTATTCAAATTCCAAATGCATACATTCTCAAATGATCAGCCAAAGTTTTGTTACATTTTTCTCGCTCTCCAAGGATTCTCAAATTAAAATAACTGCTAAAGCCGTTTTTTTAATCATGTTCCTGAATTCACTGATTTCCAACGCATTTTACCTTTTGTAAAATCTTTGACGTAACTTATTTCATTTCTGAACACTATGACAATGAAAGTTTTAATATGAAGATGCATTTGTTGAATTGTAATGCAGTTGAACAGCTAAACTCAGTCATTTCATTACATAGTCAAACAATTGAATTTTAATTTGACGTTTGTGTGCAACTTGAAGCGGGGATATATGAACGTGTTCACCCTTGAAGAGGTGTTTATTTTAAACACGAAGAAAGAAAGAAGTTGTAAAATATTTACAATATTGAAAATTTTCTGCGTGCTGCTTTACTGCTAATAAAGGCACTAACTCCATACGCATGATTACTGGATTTTTAATTCCTTGTTTAAGTTAACTAAATTAAATGCAGCAAAATTATCAGCCACGATAGGCATTAATTATATCTAACTTGTTTCTTTTATAATTAAATATTAAAGGCTTTTTTTTTTTTTAATCCACGAATGACAAAAAATGCTCCGTCGTATTATTAAGTGATCACTGATCAGATATTCATTGGGTTGAAAGCTGGGCTTAGAAATACGAAAGAAAAAAATTATTCCAAAGTTTTAGTCTTCATGGAAATTGCATATTTTCAGCTATTTCAAATTTAATTTCGTTAATAATAAAAAAGAGAAGAAAATCCCTCCGGATCGAAATTTAACTTCCGTTATTTAATTTGAAATCGAATGTTTACATCCGAATTCCTCTACGCTTAAATTTTATAGTATTTTACATTCTTAAAGGAGAAATTGCCTATTGTAATCAGGGTCGCATCCAGAATTTTCTCTTGCGGGTGCTATTTTTGTTTTTCGAAAATTTAGCTTTTTTGAGGGCTGGGGGAGGTAAAACCCATTGGTCCTTTCTCTGGTTTCAACGGTTACATGAAAAAAGCGTACAGAAAGAACCCCATGTCAAAAATGCGTACCGAAAAATTGCTTACATCGAAAGATGCCCACATGGAAAAAATGCCCATAGGTAAAAATGCCCCCAAAGAAAAATAAACACAAAGTGAAATCCTTCACAACAGTGCGAAATTTTGGCGATTGTTTCAAGGTTGCGTCATGATAATTCCATATTCATAACTGCTGTACCCTGTCACAAACTTTTAGAGGAGTTTGTATGGATGATTCTAAGCAAAAAAGTTCATATGAACATGGGTTCGAATTTTGAACGATAACAGAGATATGAACACAAATAAAAATGCCGCCAGCTAAGTTCAACAAGTTAATAACTCATGTTCTATAAACTCTAGGATAATGAAGTCTGGGATAATAATAGGCTACATAAAATTGTGTATACCGTTAAAATTTGATCGAATTCCAACGAGTAGTTTTCGAATTACGCAGTCAAAATCGTAATACGTGCTCACATGTGAGTACTAACCACCACTAATACGATCTCGCATTGAAGCAGTTACAGAAGTTGAAGGGGGATTCATTGAATAGCTATATAACAACAAGGTTTCTTGTGTATGGTCATGATATGTTTCGATAATAAAGTTATTATCTCGACTTATATCTGTATTTACACTTATATCTGTTCTTGACGTGAATCGTCCTCAAATACCTTACGCATCCTGTATTTACACAAAACTGGTATATTTTTACAACATATGCTCAAAATGTAAAAGTTTCAAAGTAGCCGATGAAACTTTTCAACTATTACGCAATTTATAGATAATCGAATTTGGATGTGCGCGACTTTTGGATCACCCTGTATTGGACTAAGAGGGTTACTTCTAGATTTTACACAGAAAGATAATCATTATTCAAGAAAAAAAAAAAAAAAAGAAGAAGAAAAAAGTTAAGCCATATTCAAGGCACACGTGTTGAAAAAAAAATTATCATATGGGAGAGTTCTAAGTGTAGTATCAGGCTTGTCGTGTAACAGCCAAGAGTTCCTTGAAATCTCTTGATGCTGATTTCAAGAGTTCCTTGCAGACTTTTCTGTAGAAACCGTTTTCCACAACACTTTAATTTCAGTCGAAATGTAATCGATTGATTGATCCATGAACAGAAAGATTAGCATAATCGATTGTCGATGCTTAAAAGCCATCGATGTTTGATAAATCGACTGTTAAAAAACATGGATTTTCCATCGAAATTCGATACCATCGCATGGCACTAATTGACACGCTGTTCAAGTGTCTCCAGATCAGGAACTGGGTCCGCATATACAACATTTTTGAGGAGCCCCCACAAGACCATCTCGGCTTGCTCCTGATACGAATACCGATCACTCGTCTCCACTGCACGACGATTACTCAAAAGTAACTCTGCAACAGAAAAAAACATACTGTCTATAATGTTATGGGGGCATGATATTGTGCATACAATTATTGTCATTTCCGAACATATGTTGATGCGAACTTTTTTGTTATTTTTCTTGTGAAGAATCACCCCACCCCCTCTGGATTTTACCCTGTCTACAGAGAGTTTACTAAACATACGACAAAAATTCAAGGGGTTATTTTAAGGGTCTTTTTGTCCTTTGATGATTTTCAGAATGCGTCTGGTTCGAAGCTACAAAGACAATCGACAATCGAACAGTGTAGTGTATCGGTATTTGAGTGGAACTTGAAGCATAGCTTCCATAATCTCACCCTTCATAATCATATTCCAAGGGAAATACACTGAACTAGAAAAGAAGCCTGATGTACCCACAATGGTCATCCAAAGTATGAAAGAAAATTGCCTCCTCTTGGTGGAGGAAAATTTGATTGACGACTGTCTAGACTAGAAGCAGACCACTAGTATTAGATAAAACACGACCTATGAAGTCCAGTAATCTGGAAATATGACATTATCAATGTCTTCAAAATTAATATCAAGTATATGCCTTGGATCACGATATCTCTTTCTATGTATAGGATGATTTAAAATGCCCGAGACTAGCTCGTTGCTATGATTTTCTATATTGGGCAGCATGGATTCCATGAGCCCTTGAACGTATTTGCCAATATGAGTCATGTTGAAGTCATTATAAATGGAGGAATTGCGAACAATTCTCCGATCTTTTTGCGCAATAGTCCTAAGGGTAACGTTTTGGAACGTTTGCAGTTCTTTCCACCTAGTCTTACGTATTGTGGCCCAGACGGGCATACCATACGTCAGGATGGTCCGAACAATGATCTTATAGAGTAGGAGTTTATTATCAATGTTTAGAGCACTATTTCGGCCCAGCAGAGCTATCAAGCTAAACTTGGCTCTCCTGGCCTTATTCAACGCATAAGTTGCGCGGGGAGTCCACGTAAGTTTAGAGTCAATGACAACACCAAGATATTTATAAGTTTCAACCCAGTCCAGTTTTTTGCCATATAGTGTTAGAGAATCTAATGATCTCTTTCTCTTCTTGGAGACAAACATCGCCTTGCATTTGTCTACATTCAGTTTTAGCCTCCACTTGCTAAACCAGCTTTCACACTCCTTTAGAGCCTTCTGTAGCCGCGAGACTACTACGGCTGGTTGACGAGCACAGGTCAGTATAGCAGCGTCATCTGCGTAAAAAAAGAGCTTACATTTGGAAGGACTTGGAAAGTCTCGCATAAAGTAATTGAATAATACTGGCCCCAGGACTGAGCCCTGTGGGACACCAGCTTTTACTTCATACATAGGAGATAGACTATCTCCAACTCTGGCCTGAAAGGAGATAGACTATCTCCCGGTTCGGTTGGAGAGAAACGAGTGTATCAGAGTGATTATGTCTTGAGGAAATCCATCCATAATCATTTTAAAAATAAGACCATCGTGCCAGACTTGGTCGAAAGCTTTGTGTACATCGAGGAAAACGACCCCACAATACATAGAGAGATTAAGGGGCTCATTGATATCCGCTGCGAGCCTCCATGTTTGGAGTTGGCAGGAATGGTTCGAAGCTACAAAGGGATATCGATATCTTTTAACAATATTCTCATTACTATAGTGCCCGGCACGAAAGAAAAAGGAAACTGGCGCATGTGAAAATGAAAAAAACTCGTTCTACCAATCAGAAACGGGCAGGAATCGGAGCATTACTGGCTCAGATCTGAGAGAACTGTCACATGGTATCTGACTGCTTTTCTGAGCGTCTGAGTGACTGTTGCCGAACGCGCTTTTATCTCAGAAAGAAATGGCTTTACCGACTTTACAAATATTGAGAAGAAACGGCGGTTTTACTAATTTTAGTGTGCATGAAATAAAAATCTGCATGAAATGAACAACTCAGCATGAATAATATTCGATCGCGAGAAGAGTATACCATAAGGCCAGGGAGGAAAGGGTACACTGGGCATCGCCATGATTTGGCTCTCGTAGCTTTTTTGATAGCTTCGCATCGCAGTGAGCGCCGCCATATTCTATCTGAGCACTCAGAAAAAGAAAAGCTTGCTGAGCGTCTGAGCTCAGAATCTGACAGATTCGTTGCGTGTCGAACACGTTTTCTTCTCAGGCGGAAGTACCAAAGTGCTCGCCGAACGCTGCTCTCTCAGATCTGAGTCAGATCTGAGCGCCGCCGAATGCGCCTACTTACTACTGATGCCAGGAATTAATAATACCCCGTTTCCAGTCAATTTCTAATTGGTTGAACGAGTTGTTTTTTTTTTTACACATGCGCCAGTCACCTTTTTCTCTCGTGCCGGGCACTATAACTGCTGTTTTTGCACTCACACCATGTTATTGCAGATACTGAATTTACTCGTGGATTTCCGAGTGTTAATGGGAAATACAATATGAAACAATCCTGGTGTTTTTGAAAGAGTTCGGCAGTCAATAAGGAGAAGATTGGATTCATGCATCCTAACTGTTGGTAGTAATTTTTAACAGACTTCAAACAAACTGTGTATAAACAAGATTTTAAGAGTATTAAAAAACCGACTTTGATGAAACTTTCACTATCGCCTAGCTATATCAGTTCATCATATCTTGAAAACTACTGAACCGATTTTGATGAAACTTGGACTGTTCCCTAAGTTGAAAGATACTTAATCCAATAAAAAAAGAATTATTGCAATTCGATTTCTAGTTTCTGAGAAAAACGTGGACATACACACGCACGCACACACACACACACACACACACACACACACACACACAAACACAAACACATACACACATGAAATTTGGCACACCTGTTTAGAAGCCCGCGTAGACTAACATATATGAATATTGTGCAATTCCAACAATATTACATAGTGGTGGCCAAAAATTTAGCACCTATATTGGCTTAAGTTGTTGGTTACCAAAATTTCTTTACCAGTTATAAAAAAAATTACAATTATAAAATAATTAAATGTGAAATGATCCAACAAATAACCATGCATGTTGAATTCAAAGTTGAAACAATGAGATAAATTTTTTTAATCCTTTAGGTGACTTTCCTATAGACAAATATTTAGCACCATATACAAGTAATAAGACCAGCCCTTTGGGTACCAAGATGACCTTGACCCCATGGATATGGGTACCAAGATGGCAGCAGTTGACCACGCCCACCACGCCCTCGCCTCAGGCAGTGGTACCCCAATTGGCACCCACGTGACCCTTTTTATCAGCAGAGATAAGATAAAAAGATAAGTCTCCTTCGCCCGCCATTTTGGTTGCCATGGCAACGGAGCGGCCATTTTGGATGAAAAGATAAGACCAGCTAGAGCACTGTATTAGGAGAGTATGGACAACTGCACGTGGCAACCATTTTGTTGCCCTTTACCCACTTTTCACAAGTGTTCATCACGTTTGTCACGTTTATTTCATTCATTGTTTTACAATATTTATTAATTTATATTTATTTTACTAATTTATTAAACATAATTTATTTTTTATTTCAAATAAATAATTTTAATTATTTTATTAAAAGCAATTTATTTTTTAAATTACTATTATAATAAAAATTGACGAATGAGTAAAAAAGAAGGTTGAGAGACAAGAAATTTTGAAATTTCAGTCTTACTACTCTATTTTCAATTTTTAATTTCTAAAAAGAAATTTATTTTTTTACTTACTAATTATTATAAAAAAATTAAATTTTTTATTTACTAATTTTTTTAATTATCTAAAAATCTTCCTGAATTCAAATATTGACAATATATTTGATGACCCAACAATAAATTTTTTTATGTTGTTCAATTAATTTTTATTGTTGGGTCATCAAATAAATTGTCAATCGTTATAAATGTTCAATATTCGAATTTAGCAGTAATTTTATATATAGGGTGTTTTTGAATTGAGTACAGATTTTTTGGGAGATGATAGAAGAGGTCCTTAGAAGTATTTTTTGTCATATGAACATGGGGTCCCCGCAGCTCCGTTTACTTACAATACTGCATTGAACAATCAAATGACACCGGGACGCAGTGTGCGTTGGTAGGCCTAGATTATTTTATTTTTAACAATTAACACAAGTACTAATGCAAGTAATAAAACACTCTTTAACCACAACGAGTAAAAAGAAAAAATACGACCTGTAAGTACTTTTCGAGAACGAAGCTCTCATCTTCAGCAGGATTAACAGGGAGTAACACACAAGATGCAACTGAGTGTGTAAAGAAAACAACTATTTATAGGGAATTTTAGCCAATAACAGAAAAGGCACACAAATAAGACAAATTATAGAAGGTTGAACCATGACCAATGACAGAAAAGGCCACACGAATGGATAAGTTCAGTGATTGGTCAACGTTGAAAACCAATGAGTCAGTTTGGAATCCCCTATAGGTCCCTTGTCAGAGTTAAGAAGGTCACTGCTGTTGGTAGAGTGGATTTCCATGCTCTCAAAAGCGTCCAGGAGTCGTTTGGTTTTTATTGATCTTAAAAGTTTTAGATTTTGTACAGAGAAATCATGTCCAGTGTCCAAGGAATGCTTTGCCATGGCGGAGAGGTTGCTTCTACCGAACTTCCGGTGGGATAAATGTTCCTTGAAGCGGGTCATAATCTGGCGGGCCGTTTGTCCTCGATAAAGCTTCGAATATTGAGAACATTTGATCTCGTAAATTCCTGAGTTCTGGAGTGGGGGAACCTTGTCCTTTGGGTTTCCAAGTAGAAGCTTTGCTTGATTTAAGTTGCTATAGGAAAGAGAAATATTATGGGCTTTGAAAACTGAGTGTAAACCTTTTATGAGCTGACTATTGTACGGTAGTGAAATAGTGGTGGACTTCCTTTGGACATTCCTGAGAGTAGTGTTGTCTTTGATAAATTTGACGAATTTCCGGAAATTATATTTTTACTTTCATTAACACAAGCACTCTACTGTATGACTTTTGCAGTAATTGTTCGAAATGACCGCGATTTGCTTCATAGCACAATTCGCAACGCCTTATGATGGATTGATGTACGCGTGGAAACAGTTGATTTGCACGGTCGCTGATGTCACCTGCTGCTGCGACAACACGAGCCGCCAATTCTTCTTCGGTATCTACCAGAGACAAATGAAGAAAGAGACTGGCAGTGACCTCCCCTCTAATGGTGCCTTCGCGCCGCCATTATGGGATTGGCAAGAAACGCTGATCGCCGGAGACAATGCATGTGAATCAATCGCAAACAATTATTTTTTATAATATCTATCTAAGATATCTGGATGAATTTATTATGGGACCACTAGAAAAACTTGCTCTATTAAACAAAAATTAATCATCCAATGTCGGGCCATTCGATAAAAAGTTATTTGGTGATAAATAAAGCTGTTCTTAAACATAAATTAAAAAAAAAAAAGTTTAAATGGAAAAGGAGGAAGAGATTATACAATTAACTAGGAAAATTCTCCTTTATAAATTATAGTTTGAAAGTTAATAAAATAAAATATACAGTTCGCTAATTATAATCCAAATTGTTGTTGATTTGTACGAGATATACAAATTATAATATCCCCTTCTAATAACTGGACCACATTCTCATACATGTTGGTCAAATCGTTTAAATGTCCTTTTAAACTTTTAAATATCCTTCCAGTTTAAATGTCCTGCCTTTATAAATAATCCATTATTATCAGATTAACAAAAATTAAAATTGCATTTTTTTATTATCTTAAAACAATTTTGTGACACAGCTTTAAAAATTTTTTATAGTATAACCATCTGACATTTCAGTAAACCTAAGTATAAACGTTTTTATTGTGATGAATACATTAAAAAAAAACTGCCACTCAAGAAATAAGCACCAAGCTTTTACACCCGTGTATAATAGTTATTTCAAAGCTAAACGAAAAATTAGAAAGTGAAACATTTGCACAGTAGATTTCCAAAGGATGACATTCTTCGTAAAAAGTGGATACATATTTTATTACTGCAACAAAATTATAGAGCTTTTTTCATTAAACTGATTACATTAATGACAAATTGATTGGCAATTAAATTTACCAGGTTAAAATTGAGTGCAGGGCACAAAACATTAATTCCTGTATAACTCTGGTGAATATAATCATGGAGCCATATCAGATGATGCGTCTGAATATTATCCAATCCCTGACATTAAAATCTTGTCAAAATGTTGTGTTTCGGTTGTAGAATATATTGCAGGATTGTTTCTATGTCTGTAATTAAATCTATAATTTAGATGTAAAGAAGCGTTGAAAGAGCAATATCAGAGCTGCCACAGCCTTAATTTCATTGTGAAAAAAAATTAAAGAGGCCTTATCACACCATCGAAAGATGTAGTAAACCTCTGCAAAATTTTAGAAAAAATCATTAGGAGTGAATTTTATAATCTAGGAGAGCAAACAGGAATTAAATTAATACGCCTATCAAAATTCTAACAAAACCATTACATTTTATAACCGAAAACAAAATAATATTTTCACTAATTTAACTCGCCATTCATTTGAAATGAGTCCTTCTGACGATCATGTGCTTCGACTTAATAGACTTATTGTCATCACATACTGTAATATTCGATATCACCATGAAACCAAACGGCTGACAGAAAGTGGAGAAAATATACGCACTGTCTTATCACGATTTATTATATTTAAAAATCAATAAAGAATTTAGAATCGAATTTCTAAATAGTTGGAGTTTGTATTGTTGCAACGGCACTGCATGAAAATCGTATTGTTGAAAAATGGCGCCCGCTTTATCAACAGAGCAGAAATGCAAGGTTGTCGAATGGTATTTCGAGACAAAATCACCTGTAACCGTGCAAAGAAAGTTCCGGAAGGAGTATAAGTGTCGAGACGCACCAGGCAGGCAAGCAATCATGGATTTTGTCAAGCAATTTCGTGCCACTGGATGTGTTAAAGGCAAGAAAAAAGGCGGGAGCGAAGCTCGTGTTCGAACGGCCGAAGTTGTCGAAAATGTTCGCACAAGGTTGGTTGATTGTCCTACCAAAAAATCTGTTCGCCTGCGACTCCTGACCTAAACCCATGTGATTTTTATCTCTGGGGGTTCCTTAAAGATAGTGTGTTCACTACAGCACCAAGAACCTTAGACCAGCTGCGACAAAGCATCGTCGACTGCTGCACCCTTGTGGATGCAGAAATCCTGGATAGAGTTATGAACAACTTCACCATTCGACTGCGAGCAGTTCAAAACGTTCGTGGTGGCCACATTTATCAAGACTTTTCCACGGGAATAAAAACTCCGAACTGCCTAAAATATTATACTGAAATGCTAAGTTCGTAAACATTAATGGGGCAATACATCATAGTACTGAAATGGTCAGAAATTGACTGAATCACCCTGTACGTGTTGCGAATCATCGAACTTCCATCATAGACCTTCTTCATCTTTAACTGTGTGCCTCCCTGTGTTCGTGTAACATTTCTTCACTAGATCTTCGTTTCTTCTGTGTTTCTTCTGTATTTCATTTGAGTTTCTCCAAAAGACCTGTGTTTCATTTATGTTTCGTCCTCCAACTTTTACTTTATCAATTGGGTGACTTTTTTCATTGTTTTCTATTATTTATTTTAATTTATTTGTCTTCTTTTAATTAAAGGAGTGTTATTTATCTTAATATATATTTATCACAAATCCTACGTTTATAAGAATAAATCAATTTAAATTTTTTTGTGTAACTCAAGCTATTTTCGAAACTCCACTGGTAATGCTGTATGAAGAGGCTTCAAATTTACTTTTTATTTAGCAATACAAATGAAAATCTTTACTAGGGTATTAAAAACTGAGTAAGTTACAAGAATCAACGTTTTTAATAATAAAAATC
>JAHWFO010069308.1:500549-522253 GCA_023313115.1 Rhysida immarginata | reverse complement strand
CCCCCCCCGTTTTGTGTTTTTGCCACCTAACTCCAATGCGAAAATTCAGGGAGCTTCAAAACTGTGCACGAGGATGTAAAAGACATATATAAAAAGAGACCATTCGCTGATTTTTGAAAATCGATTTTTAGGGGTGCAGAAATAAAAAAAAATAAATCCCGAAATAGCCTAATTTTGACGTTCGCGTCCGGTCAACCCTACTCTGTGGTAAATTCACGTACAACTTAGATATCTGAACCAAGAATAGTTCACATTATTTGCAAAATATCAATTGCTGCTTTTTTTCATATTTTACCCCTTTGCTCCCCCTACGGCTCTACGTAAAAATATACGATTTCTCGCAGATTTTCCAGTATTTTGCGAGTAAAAATAGGTCTAGATTAATGAAATTTGGTACGGTGAGAGCAATTAACGAGATCAACTGTCTGCTCTATTTTTGATTTTCATAAATTAACATACAAACTCGCATGTTGAAAGCTTACTGTACATTGTCATAAAATATGGATTTTATTCTTTGATTTAAAATTTTTTTCAAGTATCTAGGACTATTTTTCGATTTAATATGATTTAGCTGCTCGGATCTTTTTTTGAAGAAATTTTACAATTTCTGAATGTAAATATACAATATAAAATGAAGATTAAACTCATTTAGCTATAGACAACATTCCAAAACGAGCGAAGTCGAGTAGAACTGCTCGAAAAAGGCCGGTAGTTGCAGAGACCATCCATTGGGAGCATTTTAAAAGATTTCTTTTCGATTCTTCAATATGAATTTTTACTATATTAATTCAAGCTTTTTTTCATGTGTTCTATTTTTCTGTATATTCACATTCAGACATTGCAAAATTTCATCAAAAAAAGAGCCCTGTTATATCAGCTAGTTTTTAATAAAATGTTTAGCTACTGGGTGGATTAAAAAATTTTTTAAGGATAGATTCCAATTTTTCAGATACCATTTGATGAGAAAATGCCTTGACAAGCCAATTTTACGCATTCTGGGCTTGAAATCAACACAAGAAAATCTTCAAACCTTTGTTTTCGTCGCCTTACTGCATTCTCCCATCCCCCCCCCCCCCGCCGCCGCCGCCGCCCCACCCTCTCTTCAATTTCCATTCTAAGACTTCATTATCCGTTTATATTAATGAAATACCCTTACCTTATGATGATCATCTTTATGATTAAAGAAATAAAGCACATTGGCGACAAACTGCACCGCATGCTTTTTAATTTGATATGTTAATGGCATTGATTGATTGATTGATGAAGTGATACAATTTCTTTTCACTTTGCTTTACTTGGAAAGCAGCCAAGAAAGTGTACAGTATTTTTCTTTTAACTTCTGAACTGATTATTTAGTGTGCAAAGGCATTCAAACTTTAAAAAAATGCAAGATGCCATTTTTTTTCTTTGAATATTTTTTTTTGGCTTAGTTAACTTTATTTGATTTCTTTATTTATTCATATTGAGTTTCTTTATTACTTTTAATAATTCGTTTAATTTCAATGAATTTCAAATGATAATTTCAATTATAAATTAATCTGAAGCGTTGGATTTCTAATGGTATTCTTTCTTAGGATTCATTTGAAATACAGAAGATGGCACCACGCTCATAGATGGAAATTTTACTATCGTCTATTTATAATTAAAAGGCATTTTTAGTATAGCAGTGATGCTTTTTCTATCCTAGTGTTTCAGAGCACTCAGTATTAGGCTTTTTTCTCGGAAGTTCGACGTCCTAGAGCTTTGGGGAAAATTTTAACATGACTAAAGACTATGAAGAATTTAATGGTGGCTATCCCATTTCCGGAAATGGTTGGAAATGGGCACACACGGGTTCAGCCTGAAAACTTTAAATGGGAACATGGGTCGAGTAGATGTAATTGGATAGATCTTAGAGAAGGAAACAACTTTTATAGGAAACGTTTTTTTCTAATCGGCTTCTTTCAGGAATTAAACAATAAAAACATGTTTTTCAGTTTGCCCTGTTGATGTTTCTTTAAAACGTTTTCACTTCACGTGTTTATCTCTGTTGAAGTGTTGACGATTCCTGCGCATTATTTGTCAAGATGAGTTATCACTAAAAAATGCCTTTTTCCAACGAAGAAAGTTTGACATGTTGATGGGGTTAGGAGAATGTTAGAAAACTATCGCTGTACGCTGCACGATATCCTAATCGTACACATCGCTCCAGAATGTTTTTTCAGCGGTTTGCGGTTCGTGTGACGCACGCTAGTCAGGTGCAGCTCAAGCACAACACGGATGCTGTGATCAGAAGACAGAGGTGAGAGCTGCTGAGGTTCTGACCGCCGTTCGACAGGATCCGACGGTCTCCTTCGTTACCCAGGATTAGGCCGCATCAGTGTGTGGCGAATTGTCAACAGCAACGGCTTCCACCCCTTCACATTCATCTACACCAGACGCTTGGGGGCTGTGACCTCTCAACTAGAAGAGACTGGATATTTTGTTAGTGGTTTAAAAACCAGTACAAAATTTTCATTTATCGGTGTTGTGGACGGACGAAGCCACATTTCGGTAGATGTAAAAGCTTCCCGACGTCTTTCAGATGGCTCACGTTTACCGGGCCTGCGTCACTATTCAACAGTCTTACGAGGTCTTCACTGTTGATCGCGTACGACTCCAGAAAATTCAATAGGCGGTGGTTGCAGCTATGTACTATGTCGAAGTTTTCCCGTTTGAAGTTATGTCCTTGATCGAGTATATGGTCTGCAAACCTTGACACACCGTATTTTCCATTTTTGATACATGACACATGTTCCTTAATCCTGACCCTACTGCTCTCCGGGATTGACCATAATAGACCGCCTCACATTCTATGGCAATCTATACACTCCTGCTTTATTTTCCGGGCTAACCTTGTCTTTGGGGTTCATTAATTGTTTCTTCAAAGTGTTGGAGCTCTTGTACGTGATTTCCAAACCCACTTTTTTGGCGATTCTTTCAAAGCCCTTGTTTAGTTGTCGGTTGTACATGTAGGGTAGGACGAGTCTCGCATCTGTATTCTTTCTTCTGTGCAACGTGGTGATATCCTGCAAGGCTAATTTTCGTTTAACTTTTTTTGGTAATGTTGTCCACTATGTTTTCTTGGAAGCCATTTTGTTTAGCACACTCTTTTATGGTTTGTAGCTCTTTTTTCCTGTTTTCAGTATTCAGGGGAATCACGAAGGCTCTATGTACCATATGCCTGAAGGCTGCAAGTTTATGGTGATGGCAGTGGTTGGATTCTTGTTTGATGTAGTTGGCTACGAAGTTTTTCTTCCTAAAGATATTATAGTTGAGATTTTGGTCTTTCTGGTTCTCCTAATGTCTAAGAATGGGAAGCTGCCATTGTCTTTAACTTCTTTTGTAAATTTGATGTTTTGGCATAATTTGTTCTTATGTGGATCAGTGGTTTCCTGTCTTCTTTGTTAACTAGTTGAGGATTGCTATTTCTTAAAACACAGTGCTTCGTGTTTAACAAAGAATGCCCTTTGAAAAATCATTTGTGTAGTAGTTATTTAGCATAAATTACGCGATTCGCAAATTAGGTCAAAGATTTTATCTATTAATTGCTTTAAAATAAATTTAGATGATTAAATGAATCATCGATATTTTACTCGGCATTTCATTGAAACATCGCATATTTGATATATCGTGAAATATATATCGAATATTTGTAAATCTAGATGTTTCATTCATCGGGAAAAATATTACAATATCGAATGTGCTTGAGCAATGAACGAAGTGTAGCCGATACAGGTGTTCAAATTTCCCAGGATTACTCTAAAAAGCTAATCCGATTCTGATTGACTACTTTGTGCACGGATTCGCCAAATATCTAGACTACCTCATAGTCTAGACTGTCTCTTTATCATGTAGGCTATGACTGTTTAAATATGAGAAATCCGTCCGCAATCTGCTTGCGGGACGAAATCCGCGCGTCTTTATTTTTTTGTAAAATGACCGCGTTTGCGGAAAAACCTCTCTACGCGTTGCGGACTCCGCATTCGCCTATTTTCTCCACGCAAACCCTTGAAACAGGATTTAAACGTGGTGCCTCAACTCCTTGAAGATATGCCTTTAGCGACGAGAGTTGGCATTACTCGCGAATCGCATCTTCTCCCTTGCCTGACAGATTGGTAAGATTGGACTCTTAGTATGGCCCTTCGGTCTCCAAACCTCACTCTCCTTGATTTCTTCCTGTGGCGACGGCTAAAAGAAATTGTATACCAAGAATTGCTGACATTGAGGGAGGATATGTAGGACCGAATAAAGAGAACATGCTCAAGGCTAACACCGGAAGAAGTCCTTTCGCCCTGTAATGGCGTAACCGCGCAAAATGCTAGGAGCAAAATGGACGGAAGTTGGAACATTTATTGTGATGACACCTGCATCTGCCCTGAAAGCGTTTTTATTGTTTATTTCCTGAAGGGAGCCAATGGAAAAGAACGTTACCTACAAAATTTGCTTCTTTTTTCAAAAAATGTACAACAACATTCTACTCTATCTTGCCAAAAGTCACTGGACACCGCTATTTTACATAAAAATGCGGCATTCCCATGTAATTTGAATGTTGTCGTTCATCCCAACACTACACAACAGAGGTCGCTTGCATACTGTAGGAAGTAAAGCACTGTATAAAGAAAGTATGGACAATTCATTGTTGCAGGCAACCATTTTGCTTCCTATTTCATATGATGATTGGTCGTGTTTTGCAGCAAATTCAAACTTCAGAGGCACATTCCTCTCTATCTTTTGTCAAAAAGGAAGAGTTCAATCTGCAAGTTTGAATTTATTGCAAAACAAAAAACAATCATTATAAAAAATAAGAATCAAAATGACTGCCTTCAACAATGATTGTCCATATTTTCTTTATACAGTGCTTTAGTAGGAATTAGAGTGCCTATAAGGAATGGCTCAAAGAAAGCAGCTTTCGGACTTCGAGATGGGTACAATTGCTGATCGAGAGGGTTCTGTATTCTTTGTGAGCAACCATACGTCAGTGAATTTATACTATTTTCCTTTAACATTACTACTGTACTGAGTTACTTTAATGGCGTTCAACATGATAAACAATTAAAAGCAAAAAGAGGGAGTATTAAGTGGCCAGCGCAGTCGTCTTACTCTATTGAAAATTTGTGGAGAATCTTTGACAGTACAAGTTCTTTATATCGCTTAACAACCTCACGATAGGACACATCAGCATCCACGCTTAAAAAAGCGATAAGGGGTTCTCTCCAAATTTTTATATTTGGACCCGACACCAGTATCAAATTCTCGTTACGCTTTTATGCAATCCATATGAAGTCTTATGCCTTCATATCAGCGTAAGGAGAAGTTGACACTGGTGTCCGGTCCAAAAATAAACATTTGGAGAAAACCCCATATCGCTTTGTTTATTTTTGAGAGCAACGAGTTGAAATATATGAATTGTAACATGGTCTTTACACCCTGAAGTTTCAGGATAATTCGTCAAATATTTTTCTACATATTTGACCAAACGTCTAAAATCAAAGGTGTTCATATTATTTTGTTCAATCTGCTCGCTTCTTAACAGCTTTTGATTTAGACAGCCTTTGTTTCTAAGAAAGGCAGACATGAGCTCAAATGTCCCATCCAAAGAATAATTAAACAGACTGAAAATAAAAATATAGAATAGTAATTAAATTTCATTAAATACAAGTTAAGTTGAAAAGTTGACAAACAGTTCAAGCAAATTAATTAAAATGGTTCAAGATGATTAATTAATTAACCAGTAAATGTGATTCAAAAAGCCATCTAAATAGAACAACTTATATTTAATAATTACAACTTTGATAATAAAATATCCGATTTATTAAGTGAATTAATCGCCTCAATATTAAACCTTTTATTCCACTTAAAAAAAAAAATAAAATTTGCTTAAATCGCCTAGTGCTGGGTGGTGGGTCACGCATGATGCAACGCTAATCTTTGATGCGAAACTATTCCAGAATGAAAAGATCGAGGAAGGCCAGTAGGGTTTCTCATTTTCCGGTCTTTTGCTTATCCCGGGATTCCGGGATAAAAGTAATTCTCTTCCCGGAATTCTAGGAGAAAAACCCTAAGAGAGAAACCCTAAAGGCCATGTTTTATTTCTGTCGAGGAAGGGGAAGGGAATGAAATTTTAATTTATATAAGTCCAGAAACTGGTCTCCACCAAAGAATGTTGAAAAACTCACGCGGCACTTATAAAATGAGACATTCCCAAAATTCTAGAATTCTTATAACCAATTATGAGCACGATGAAACTAAAATTTACAATGAATGTGGAAATTATATACAGATAAAGCAAGTTAATGTACAGGGTGAGTTTTTTAAAAGTGGTCCGGTGAACAACGTGTAAAATTGAGCATGGAAAGAGATAACAATGATCAAATATCAGTGCAAATAACCTAGAGTAGGTGCTGGAAGTGTCCTCCATTGACCTCGAGGCACGTGTGAAAGCGTGTCCACATGTTCCTGAAGCCACGAGCAAGGGTTTCCGCTGGAAAGGCCTGAATAGCTGCCTGGACGTTTTGTTGAAGGTCGGCGACTGTGCGCGGATTGTTCTGGTAGACCACACCTTTCAGTGCACCTCAGAGGAAGAAATCGCAGATCGTCAGGTCTGGCGACCGTGATGGCCAGAGCTGTTCTGTTCCTCGACTGATCACATGTTCGGGTGGGAACACTTCCTGAATACGGGCAAGTGTTGCGTGTGCAGAATAGGCTGTTGCACCATCTTGCAGAAAGTAAGCATTGGCACACTCGTCATTAGTAAGTTGTGCGGCAAGCACGTTGAAGATGTTGTGCACATAACGGCCACTATTCACAATTTCAATGAAGAACACAGGGATGATACGGCAGGCGGAGTCAGCGCACCACACTCCAATTTTTCGTGGATGCAGTGGAGACTCCATGAACACATGCGGATAGACGGAAGACCAGTGGCGCATGTCGCGTGAGTTGACGTAACCGGACAGATGGAACCACTCTTCATCTGAGATGAACACATAACCATCCTCCAGCACCTCCAGAGCAATGGCGCTCAGGAACCATTCACCAAACTGAACCCCTGCCGGCTTGTCCACATCATGCAACTACTGCACAGTGGTCATTATGAAGGGGTGTAAGTGTAAATCCTGTTTCATGATCTTCATTGCACTTGACTGAGACAAACCCAGTTGCTGAGGCAGCCGCCGTGATGACGTTTTGGGACTGCGTAGCATGTATTCTTCGTACGGACCGTCCTTTTGCGCACTTTCTTTGCATTCAGGTACTGATCCCGTTGCATGCCATTTCGCAATTAAGTTTTGCATTGCATTCTTAGCAGAAGGTTTTGCAGTCACGGCACCAACTTGAAACTTAATTTTAAACTCATTTGCACACTGCTTCCATGACCCCTGCCGTATATAGTGCTCTACCACAAAAATGCGCTGTTGCAGAGATAGCACTATTTTCACCACTTCGCACAAACGACTACCAGGCATACCAATGCATGACAAGTCATTACTGCGCAGTATTTCGCGCCGGGCCACTTTTAAAAAACTCACCCTGTATAGAGCTTATTCATCAGAGTGACGTCGTTCCGCAGCAACCAATCACAGCGTGAAACTGGTATACAACATGGTGGCAGCAGCTTCAGCTGCCAATTAACGGCGGAGCTAAGCTGCTGCCGCCATATTGTAAGGCTCATGAATAAGCTCTATAAGGTCTGTTTCAAATTAATGCGGATACTTTAAATTTTCAATTTTATCTGTTCTTGTAACAACATAATCTGAATGATATCTTCATTGAAATGTTGAAGAATTCCTGAAATAAATAAATTGAAAAGAAAAATAGGAATGCAACAGTATGCAAATGTGCAAATCCAGTGTTTCAAATTAATGCGGACAGTTCCATTTTCTGGGGATGTTACGAAAGACTTCAGCTTATTAGCTTTGAGAATTGCCGTGAGAGATCCACCTTAAACGATTTGTCAATTTAGCTTAGTAAATTTGTGCTGAATAGGTAATTAAAATGCCTACAGGAAAGATGTTAAACGACTTTGAAAAGGGCCAAATGGTTGCGTTAGCTACTGAAGGAAAATCAGTTCGACAAATCGCTGCATTCTTGAACAGGGGGAAATCAGCAATTGCTCAATATTTGGCCAAGAAAGATGTCGAATGCCCTAAAAAAACCACCAGGAACCAAACCAAAACTTAACGAACGAGACCATCGTCGCATTCTGAGATCAGCCTCTTAGAAGCACACCTCCGTGCGGGCCTTGCCGCGTGAACTGGGACTTTCGCATAGTTCGACAACTATGTGGCGTTCTCTTGCATTATCAGGACATCTGTGATACAACCGTCTTGCAAGAATCTCGCCATTCAGTGAAAAACATAAACGTGACAGAATGTCCTGGGCCAGAGAACATATGACATGGAGTGACAACTGGATCGAAGTGTTCTTTTCAGATGAAGTTTAATCTTTGGTGGCCCAGATGGATGGGCGTATTATTGGCACGACCTCCGCAAAGAAGATCAAGCGTTCTCTAAACGACGGTTCTTGGGAGGTTCGATAATCGTTTGGGGAAATTTTTGATTTAATGGTACTTCTACATTGGCCTTTATAGACTGTAGAATGGATTCCGAGAAGTATCAAGAACTGTTACACGATCATTTCTTGGAGGAGGCGGGTCCCAGATTGTGCGCCCCGAACTGGATTTACCATCAGGATAATGCATCGGTCCATAACTCAAAAAAGTAACAAAGAATGATTTAATAGCAGTTCTGTCACTGTTATGAAATGGCCGGCTCGCAGTCCAGACTTAAATCCCATTGAAAATTTATGGGGTTACTATCAAGAGAAGTTTATCGTGATGGACGCAGATTCCAGCCAGTGAATGATTTGCGAACCGCTATTCAGGATGCGTGGTACAATCTGGAACCTGATTGTCTTCAGAACTTGATTTTTTCAATGACAGGAAGAGGTTGGTTGGTTGGTATATTAGAATTTTTAGCGTCGACTACTAAGGTCATTTTGCGCCTTTTACACAAGCTATATCTGTACGCATCCCGGAACAAACACAAACATCCATGTCCACGGCGGGATTCGAACCCACGACCAAGTGGACTTGGGAAATAGAAAGCCTACGCCCTAGCCCTTCCGGCCACCTGGCCGGCCCAGGAAGAGTGTATGATGTTATTCGCCTCAATGGAAACTTCATTGGGCATTAATTGTGCTATGTGATTGGATCGAACTGCCCTTTCCGTAATAATGTGAAACATTTTGTTTTTGTAATATTGCTATTTTTTCATTTCTACTTTTGTTGATTTTTGTTCGGGAAATCCAACTTATGGCTAATGAAAAAAACTATTGCTGTTCATTAAATCTCGTGGTGGATGGTAAATTTTATTTTGTTATTCCAAGGTATTATTAATTTTTGAATCGATAATTTTTGTTTGGATTTAAGTAATTCATTGTTGTGGCACGTGGGTCACTGTTGTCGTAAATATTCTTTTTTTCGAACTCGCGTGATGCGGGCTCTTCTCCCGTGTGGCGATTTTCCCTCGCAACTAAGTAACTCGGTCGCGAGATGTTATACTGCCTAATTGTTGATAAAATTATTATGTGAATTAGTGTTCTTTTTTTTTTTTTGTTCTAGAACATCCTTAATCTTTTCCTTGCTTCTACCATCTCACTTTTCCTGTGCAGCCATGGTGGCCACTCACTTTGCCAGTATTTCTCCCTCTTTGCTCCAGCCTTGATGTACCTCCGTAATTCCAATTCCGACCCGTCGCTCGTTTTTTTGCAGTCTCACCATGTTTAAGCCTGGCCACGAAGCCTATTCGTTCTGCTATCTTTCTCCATACCCGAATATTTTATCCGCAGAACCATGTATTTAGACTGTTGAGTTAACTGTGCATCGCGGGACGCCACGGCTGTACTACTGCTCCACTGAGTAATTTATTCATTTTTGTTTTATACTAATAGTTGTGCGAAACACCGAGCACTTGAATTCATATTTTTTGTTAGTGTATATATTTTTAAACTTCTACCTTTGTTAACCATGGGACACGCTTTGTGTTCTAGTTTCTTTTTACTGTCATTAATAAAAATATTTTATTGTTTACTATGCAAGGTGTTTATTGACTCATTACTAGCCATAAATCCACTTTATCAAAACCGCCTCGTCAAATTTGTTTATTTAAGGAATTCTGTTAGCATTTGAATAAAGATAACGTTCAGATTATGATGTTAAAACAACAGATAAATTAAAGCTTGGAATATTCAAAATTTAAAGTGTCCGCATTAATTTGAAACAGACCTTAAAAGTAACCGTATACTTAATACAAATGGTTCATAATTCTGGAAATAAATGGTTTTTAATAAATTTGCGATAAATTAAAAAGCGATTTTATCCACATAGCTTAGCCTTCTGCTGCATTAAAATGATAATTTATTTACTATAAGAGCATAATTATAATTTATTAATGAAAATATAGGAAAGAAAATCCTACAGCCTGGATTCGAATCAGGAACTTTCAAATTCAATGTGCTGATGCGCTAACTAATTGCTCCACATGGAATAAACAGATACCAATTAAAATTCTTAAAAAAAAAACCTTTTATTTTTCTGCTTATGAATATTTTCGCGACACACTGGTTGAAAATCGCTGCTCTATGCTCCGTCTCTCTATGTCGGTAGAGAAACTCACGTGACTAAGTGACCTCTTTAGAAAGTAGTCCCTTTACATGTTATTCCTTCTACACTGGTGGCCAAAAGTTTTTACCAACCAGCAATGTCAAGAAAAACTGAATTTATACGAAAACTGTTTTACACCTACAACTCTAAGTAAATATGAAACAATATTCAGGGAAGAAACAAATTTATTTCTGCGTTGTTGGTTTCTTATTATCTAAAATAAAAATAAGACTGGCCAAAAGTTTGGACCACATTTGTATAACATAAAGGGAAAAAAGTATTACATCATTAACTAATGAATTATTTTGATACTTGAGATCATTTTGACTCTACAAAATTTGACAAACGACCTGAAATAGAATTAAATAAGCTTTTAATAACATTTGGCTTAACAGCTTTTTGAATGGCTGCTATTTGTTGTTCTCGAGATTTGTACTATATGTTTTGGTAAATTTTTTGTTCCATGAGATGCTACACATTCTCAATAATATTGAGATCTCGATTTCGAGCAGTCCAAGCAAAAGTGGAAATATTATTGCTCTCAAAATAGGCTTTCACAAGTCGTGCATTATAGATTGCAGGACTGTCCTGCTGCTAAATCCATGGTTTTTGCTTAAACTAGACTTTGCACAAAGGGATGAACACATTATGAAGATCATCTTTATACTGAGCTGTTGTGCAATGTCCATCTATACTGTGAATTCTTCAACTTTCCGTTGCTTCCAATGGCACCCAGAATCATCACTCCACTACCACCCATTTGCCGCTTAATTCGCAGTGGAACAAGTGTTTCTTTATCACGATGCTCTGCATAAGAAGCTATATTATCAGGACCATCCAAACTGATTCGTTTTTCATCAGAAAACACAACCAATGTGAAGTCTGTTTTCACGCAGATGTGTCATAGCTAACACCAGTCTCTCCTGCATGTGTTTCTGGGTTAGTGGCAACTTTTTGGATATAATTTCATAGGCAAAGTTCTGAGCACGTAGTTCGCTGCGAATTGTTCTTCTTGAGGCAGCAAGTTGCAAATTAAGTTTGACTTTTGTGGTGTTGACTACATGCCCAGATGTAATATCCTGTCTAACATGTATCTTAATTTTTGATTTGTCTCTTCGCGTCAGTGCACAAGGTCGTCCTATTTCCGTCCTATTTTCCAATTACCATTTTTAACAATTCTGATAAAGATTTGTAGCTCACACGGGAAATTTCAGCAACTTTTTTGAAGTTTGTAAATTGCTTGTTAAAATTTCTAATTCGCTCTCGTTGGCTTTCAGTTAACATTGTACAATACATAAGATGGTTTTAGTGCTCACCACACAACACGATGACTTGTAATATGCAAATTATTTGCATATTTGTGATGTTGGTCCAAACTTTTGGCCAATCTTATTTTGATTTAAGGTAATAAAAAAGCAACGACGCAGAAGTAAATTTGTTTCTTCCCTGAATATTGTTTCTGTTTACTTAGTGTTTTAGGTTTAAATTATTTTTTGGATTTAATTCCTTTTTTTTTGATTTTGCTGGTTGGTCCAAACGTTTGGCCACCAGTGTATCTCACATGACTCAGACTTTTTTTTGCCTTCATGCTGTTCTTTTTCCTTCCAAAACGTCAAAAAAGTGATTTTTTTTTTTATTTCTGAAATGGAATTTGAAAAGCTTCAGCCATTATTATTGCACCGAAAGCGAAAGCTGACCATCAGCTTCAAGGAAGGTTAAAGCTCAAAATGTCATAAAGCCAGTTGTGCTCAGCAGATGAGCACCTTTTGTGAGGCGTATTAACTTGCGTTTCACAAAAAGGTCAAACTTGTCACGTGAGTTTATCTACAGACATAGCGGTAGAGAAACTACACTCACATGCCAAAAGTCATGGGATAGCAGTGGACTATTTTTCAAGTGACAGTAGCATCATGTGCAAACAGTATAAATATGCAAATCAGTGTCAGTAGCTTTAGTTACATTGTTCATTGTGATAATGGCTATACAACGAGAGCTATCAGAGTTTGAACGTGACCTGGTATGTGGGGCACAACGTATGGGTTATTCAATGTCGGAGGTGGCTCAAGAATTCAACATCCCACAGTCCACAGTTTCAAGAGTCTACCGAGAGTTCCAACGTGACGACATTACCTCCTACCATGGACAACGCAGTGGTCGACCACACCTTCTCAATGAACGGGACCAACGGCGTCTGAGTAGGATGGTCATCACTAACAGGCAACTGACACTACGCCTGATGACATCAGATTTTAACCAGGGTGATACTAGAGCTGTATCGATGCGAGCTGTGCAACGAAATCTGGTGTCCAAAGGATATGGAAGCAAAAGGGATATGGTGCCCACCACGGTGCCCTTGCTAACAACAAGACATCGTCAGCAAGGTCTCTCCTGGGCCCATGAACACATCGACTGGACACTTGACAACTGGAAACGTGTGACCTGGTCTGATGAATCTCGATTCCAGCTGATACGAGCTGATGAGAGGGCTCGAGTGTGGCGCAGATCCCATGAAGGCCATGGATCCAAGTTGTCAAGCACGCACTGTGTAAGCTCTCCAGTAATGAGCAATTGTGAGAAGCTCTCCAGTCTGAATGGTTAGCAATGTCTTCAGATGTCTTCCACCGATTTGTGGAATCAGTGCTACGTCGCACTGTGGCACTTCTGCAGTTTAGAGGAGGTCCCACACATTATTAGGTGCTATCCCATGACTTTTGGAATGCGAGTGTATTTTTGTATGAAACTCGGCCCGTTAATCTTACAAGGAACAGTCCTAAAGTGCCAATCTCCGATTTCTACCAAATTTGGTAAACAAGTAGTAGACAGCGAGTTATACCTACTACCATAAAATTATCTGCTGACATCACCTCGGAGGGGTTTTATACAGGGTGGAGTTATTGAATTATGACCAGCTACCTAATAACCCGAATAGCCACCTTTTGCAGCCAAAACAGCAGCTAGGCGACGGGGCATGGACTCAATGAATGCTTGGAAGGTGGCAACAGGAATTTGTGTCCATGCGAACAGCAGAGCATCTCGTAACTCCTGAAGATTCCGGGGTAGAGGGTCTCACTGCCTGACGTGTCGATCCAGATGTTCCCACAGATTCTCGCAAGGATTAAGATCTGGGGAGTTTAGAGGCCAGGGTACTAATTGGAATTCATCCTCATGATCTTCGACCATCATTCGCAGGACACACAGTTGTCATGTAGAGATGGACCTGGTCGGCAACGATGGATAAATATGCACACCTATTAAGATACCTTCCAGAGGAAGTAATGGATCCAAAACATGCTACGAAAGCATGCCCCAGATCATTAAACTGCCTCCTCCAGCTTGTTGCCGCCCAACAATAGTTTCGGGTAGTTTGTTTTCGGATTGTCTCCCGGCGGATATGCTAGCGCCCATCGATACGATGCAGCAGAAAACGCGACTCATCGGAGAATGCAACCTTTTTCCACTGGTCTAGGGTCCAATGTTTGTACTGCAATGTAAACACGTCATTCCTTGCGATGTACACTTGTCAACATGGGTACTGGAACCAAACGTCTGCTGCGGAGGCCAAGACGCAACAATGTATTTTGCACAGTTGTTCTCGATAGCTTTCTGGTGCATTCCTCGTTCATTTGGGCTGTCAATGTATCGACGGTAGCTCACCCCGTTCATTAGCGGCCCATAGTCCCCTACAGTTTGCGCGCCTGAAATGCACATCTTGTCCATGCTTCCATTCATTGGATACCTTCTCTACGCCACTACTCGAACAGTTCACGAAAGCTGCGATTTCCGAAATGCTGCCGCTTTTGCATGGTACCCGATGGTCAAACCTTTTTAAAGGTCTGTTAGGTCGCGTGCTTTACCCATGACGGCGACAATTGCTGTACGAACTGTTCCTCTGAAACCACCTTTATATGTCTTCCAACCGGTAGGATTATCCACCCCTCCCCCCTGTGAATGGGTACAACCGTATTTTCATAAACCTACGTGGCGGTTTTACGGTGCCCATCAATATTCCTTAAAGCGCGCGAAATTCAAATTGAGTTCATATGACAGTTGTGAAAAGGAGTATACCAATTGGGTGAAAGATTAAGACCGAGGAGACTTAAGCACTGCAATTAGAACAAAAGTGATAATTCACGACAAAAGTGATGGAAGCAAAATGAATGGCAAGTTCAAACAGTTGTCAGACGCACAATAAGGAGGTAAATTTTTGAAACAGAACTCATTAGGCTTAGTGAATAGGTCATAGCTGTCAATGTAACCAGAACAGAACCATGCATATTTTCATGCGTTTCTATATGCAAGAAAATTTATTATGAATTTCGCCGCGCTTTGAAATCTGAGATTGGAACTTCGGGACTGTTCCTTGTTAAATGGGTTGCAATTTTTCTAAAAACAGAAATTTTCTACAGCATTAACATCTAAAATGTATACCTTAAATAGAGCCCTTGGAAACTACATGTTTTTTCTCGATAATAGATTTTAACCAAATTAAACATTTTTGCATTACGTCAAATTTCAGAAACGTATAAAGGTGCTGCTTGATATTGTGCATTCACCTAGGTTCAATCGTTTATACATTTACTTTAGGAAACTGCTTCCCTTGCCGAAATGGGAAACTGCTTCCCAAGAGAGCGGAATTTGTTATTTATGAAACATAAGATACCACTGCCAACAAATTGTCCGTTCATAATGATACGTCTGGGGTATGTTTCATCATAATTTTCATTAAATTTCTTTAGAAAAGCTCTTCATTAAAAACATCTCCGCCACTCCAATGGGAGCCATTCATTCTCTTTTCATGAGTCAATTACACTACAGGAAAAAAGTTGTGGACATGAAAACAGGTGATCTTACATAATTTTGGAGTGCTATGAAGAAAAAATGACATTTAAAAATGCTGATTGCCTCTAGTTTCCATTAATATAAGTAATCACCTAAAGAAGTAAGGCATATAAAAAGTATAGTTCAAGAGAAGCCGAATCGACTAAAAGTGAAGACTAAACTAGTGAGAAATTTAAACTTTTAAACATTTTAAACTTACAAGGGAACCATCCCGATCCTGTAATTTACAGTTTCACACCAAATTGAAATAGTTTATTCACCTAAAGTTACTATTGAAGCTTGCAAAATAAGAAATCGCCCTATTTCGTTTCTTTCAAAGTAAAAAAATTAAGTGCAGTAGCCAAACCAACGAGATTCAAGAAAGAGTCATACATAGCTTAATGATGAAAAATCTGTCCAGTCTCGTTTTCAAATGTTGTCTAAGTTCTCTAGCGGCTGACTAACTCTACATCCAAATCCTCTGTTTACTATTGCAATCATAACTGAGACTTAAAGTCGTTTATTAGAGGAATTTTCATGAAGAAATTAATTTTCAAGTCATTCAAAAAGAAAATAAAAACAAGAAAATAAAACAACCGTGATCTATACGAATTAAGGTTGTTATAACGCAACTCTTATACAAAATGGCTTGAAATAAAAAGGATTTTGCCATATTAGAAAATTTGATGAATGGTTTTCATTGGATTCCCTAAAGTAAATGAAATAATTTTTTTTTTTAATTATTCGGGCCTATAATTTTTTTTTATTCTTGCTATTATTAATAGAAAATTGCAGACATAACTTTTTTGCAGTCAGATAAAATGTGATGGAGAAAATCATAAAAGAAGCTTTTGATAACGAACTGTCATTAACAAAACCCAATAGCAAACATTACCTAAATAGATCCAAAAAAAGCGAAAGAGCTAGCTGAATGCTTAGCGCGCTGCTGTCGTTATCAAGGTTTGTGACGTCGATCTGGCAACAGCTAGAACAATGAAACCGACGCGGAGTGGATAGATTTTTCATCATTAGGCTATGGTAGAGTGGAAACACACTGATCACCAGCACCCCATTATGAAGCTGTGATAACTTCATGCGTCGAGTTTTCTGCTTGTATATGACCTCAACTGTCATGGCTGACGCAGTTATATTTATGTCATGTTATAGTTATGTTGCCTAGATTAATAATATAAGCTAAGTTTATACTAAATTTATTTCCTGCATGCAACACCATGATAAATATGATTGTAATGAACCGAATGTTTACTTTCTTATTCTCTATTTCAAGTTTTGACCTCAACTGTCAGTTAGCTTCAAATATGGCGCCGTTATTTTCACTCTGCTGTTTCTTCAATCTCGTTGAGTCATACAAAGACTCCATTGTTACTCCATAGTTAAAGCGCTGTGTGTATTAACGCGTTTGACGGAACTTCTTTCCTTCACAAATCAATACGCACGAATCCACCTAACATAAAAGCAATGGAACTATTTCCTATGAAGGAGCAGCAGACGACAATTCAATAGATTCTGAACAAACTTTCATTTTTTTTAAACTAGATTTATTGAAATTAGCTAATTACCGTCCAGTAAAAAGTAATCTGTGGTACACTTTTCTACTTAATTTTCTCACATATGTATTTGACTTGACCCTCGCCCCAAAAATAAATCCTGGCTACGCCCATCTATTCGCGAGTGAAACGAGGGCAGGGCCATCGATCTAACGGGGGAGGTATGGGTGTGTTTGTTTCATGCGACGAAAGGGACGAAGGAGACTACTGAGCGACGAAATCGTGACAGTCGTCAGAGTGACGAAAACAAACGAATTCGTCGATCCGACTATTTTTAAAGTGGCTTTCGATGCGCGTAATTGCATTCACGCTGATTTAAGCCGAAAAATTATATTGGAGTAAACTAAAATTATTACGTTGAATTTACAGAAACCGTATATATGATTGAAAGATTACTAGATATATTTTCAATTCATCCTGCTTTCTTTGGTTTCGTTGCGACTGGAATATGGTTGCTTGAATCAGCTTGAATGACTGGCTTGAATGGTAATCCCGCAGAAGCTGACGATCGTTTTAGCTCGTCGACTCAGTCAGGTGACGAAGCGTAACTGCGTCGGTGTCACTGGCAATAGCAAACGTAAGTAATCGGTCTGACGAGACTAAACAAACGCAGTTACGTTAACTTCGTCGCTTTCGTCGCACTAAACAAACACACCCTAAGATTACGAATATACGTTGGTGAGGGTTATGTATCGCGGGTTATTTTATAATTTTCAATAAAATAAATATTCATGGATGCTTACCTCACCTTATCAATTATTTCGAGAAGAATATTGTAGAGCAAAATAAAACTTTTGTGCTTAATAACACTTCTCTAACTGCAATTCTTTAGCGACCACCGTTAAAGATTTTGCTTTCCCCTTACCGCCATGCTTTTTTTTTCTTTTCACTTCCGCTACGCCATCGTGCAACGCAATCGCTTTCATGGGATGCTTGCGCGCAAACGAAGAGTTCCGTGTATAAATTCGGATAGTTCCCTTGTTCGTTTACTAATTAGGCCCAGATTCACAAAAATCTTGTTTTAACGACGTCGTACATTAACGATATCGGTAAATTTAACGAATTTTTAATGTAATTACAGAAATGACGTCTTTGTTTGCTTGAAAACAGCCAAGAAGAATCACGAATACAGCGGAAGCAAGGAAAATGGAGAAAAAGCAATATTTACTTCTTCGGAATTACAGTTGATGAATATGAATAAAAAATAATTAAACAACCCTCTCTAGAAAATATCAAGTGCTGAAAAATAAAAATTATTTTATGAAAATATCAAATGTTGATAAAGAAGCAGATGAAAAAAATTTATCCGGAAGTCGATACCTTTCCGCCGGGAGAGGGCAGCGACTGAACAAGTTAGCCAATTTGCTCTTCCATTTATATATCGAATGAGCCTCTCGGTCAATTGAAAAATCACATCTGTAGAAAATGTACAGCATCGAATATGTTTGATTACTGATATTTCATCAATGCTAAGTCACGATAATCTAAATATAGAATATGACGTCTTTCTTCGTCGTGTGCAAATCTTCCGCCATATTAAACTTTCTGTAACAACGTTATAACAACAGCTCTGAGTTGTCGTTATTTAACGACTCTAATTAACGACGTTTTCTTTTGCGATAAATATTGTGAATAGCAATAAACGTTGTTAGAACGTCAGGACTGGTTGCACATCTCGCCACAAATAGCAGCACAAGACCATAAATACAGTAAATTATAGCCCTGACATTCATAAATCAGCTTTTCAAAGGATTTTGTTTCATGTGCATTGGGGTACTGAGAGAATACGGCTAGTGTAACCATCATGGAAATTAAATCTGAGAACGAGCAAATTGGAGCAACGAGTAATTTGAGGGAGGTCGTTCGGTGAAAACGATCAGATCTGTGACGTGAAAATAAACTGGATGCTCCACCACGACAATGCACCCTCTAACCGAGCTCTCTTCACACGCGAATTTCTTGCGAAATGCAACATGATTTCGCTTCCACGTCCACCCTACTCGCTAGATTTGGCTCCTACAGACTTTGCCCTCTTTCCGAAAATGAAGATCCAGTTGAAAGGTCGCCGTTTTGATACCCAGTGTGAATCGCAGTAGGCGCTCGACTCGTTTCAACAAAAAGACTTCCAGGACACATTCCTGAAGTGGCAAGAACGCTGGACTCATTGTATGGGTTCGCAAGAGGACTATTTTGAAGGGGACACTGTGTAAATGTATCAGGTCCAGGGAACAGTTTTTCGTTTCTTCACCCTTACGTTTTGAATGGTTACAGTCCTCTCGTAGGATGATTTGAATAATGCAATTTTTTTTTACATTAAAGAGAAATGATTGGTCATTCTTTTGTACTTACTTGTCTAGGTGAAAACATTCAATTTTATTTTGAAAAAAAAAACGTCTGAAGTGGCACCTACATCACCAATAATTCGAGCCTGCCTGTTGTATGAATCTAAACTTGGCCATAAAGCAGCGGAGGCTGCTCTTAACATTTGTACAGGGCGTTGCAGATAACTACAGGGTAGTATAACAGGAAGTCTACCCGCTCGATTGTAGGGGCCGGCTCGTTCGATTGCCAGAATGGAGGGAGATGAAGGTGCCTGCAGCAGCCAGCAGTTTTCACAGTCGGGGAGGGGGGATGAACGTCAAAACTGTCATGTTTTTAATAAAATTACCCAATTATCATTTGATGTCGAGCCGGCCCCTGCAATTGAGCGGGTAGGCTTCCCGTTATACTGCTCTGTAGTTATCTGCAACACCCTGTACAGCATCGGTAATGATTCTGCCACCGACAGGACGGACAGAATTAGTTCAAAAATTTTAGAACTGATTATGAGTGTCTTGAAGATGAACCACGTACTGGCCGGTGTAGTCCATTACGAACTCCAAAATCCTGGACAAACTATCACAGCAGACGTTTTTGTTGATCAGATTCAACGTACACATGAAAAAATCAAGCAAAATCAGCCAGCTCTTGCAAACCGTAAGGGTGTTGTTTTTCTTCATGACAACGCACGTCCGCATACGGCAAAGCTGACCCGTCAGGCAATAAACAAAACTTGCCTGGGAAGTGTTACCTCATCCACCGTACTCTCCGGATATCTCTCCAACAGATTATCACCTTTTCCAATCTCTCGATAACCATTTGAGAAACAAGTGTGCTTCAAGACAGAAGAGCTAAAACATGAACTGGGTGTGTTTTTCAACTGTAAGTCTCGTGACTTTTATAAAAAAGCAATTTATGATTTAGTATCTCGTTGGGAGAAGGTTGTTGATAATGATGGAGATTTCGATGAATAAAGAAATTCATTTATGCATTAATCTGAGCGCCATTTGTAATATTTGCAAAAACGAAAAAAACTTTCCCCTAGACCTGATATTTGAATAAAGTACCTTTTCTTTAAATGAACCGGTTCCGGAACTTTTTGATCGCACATCGTATTAGGTATTGGCTTATTATGTCTTTATTGCTATTATCGAAGGACGTAAACTTTCCGTTTGCACGAAAACTAGGGCCAATTGACTAATTTCATTGTTATATTTGAATTCACCAAGTGAACTTAAGAAATGACACATTTTATTTCCGAAACTTCAAGTTGAAAATTTATAGAAAGTATTATTGAAAGATACGAGGTTTGCACGAAGGAAATAAAGTCATTCTTTGCCAGTTTTTGTGGAATCCCAAAAGATTAAAAACTTCGGGAATTTAATTGCGACTGCCCCTAAGCCCGAAATGGAGGGACATTCTACAGTATTTTGAAATTTTTATAATAATCCGATGATTAAGCGCAAATTTTTATAGACTTTACGCTTTCATTCAAATTGTAATTTACACATCATAAACTATTAATCATATTTATTCAAATATTTTCCGTTTCTTTGGAATTTTAATCATATAGGTTTTGATGAAAATTTCAATAATTTTTTGGCATTTCTAAACTGGTTAAAATTTTGATGCTCTTTACAGGGTGGATACAAAAATGAGCTCCTCCCTTTTATCTTCGTAACCGAAGCAGATGTGTCAATTTTGATGAATCCAACGAATAGGAAGTTGCAGCGTGACCTATCCCATGGTGCACTTTTCATCATCCCAAATATGCAAATTAGGACACATTCAAATCCTATCTTAAAAACCGTAACAGATACACGAAAAATTCCAATTGAAGACTTGTTCAGCATGGAATTCCGAACAAAAGAAAAAAAAAATTCCAAAATCCGATGAAGGATCACCAACAATCACATGTTGAATTTATTAGTTACCTCCCTAGGCACTTCACAAAGGCATTTGAATATTCAACATGCAAATCAAGAAATTACCAAAAGTTACCATAACATTATTCACTTTTATGAGGAAAAGCAAATAAAAGGCATGTGTCAACATACAGAAGACAGAACAATTTCAGGATGGCAAGCTATACCGTTCCTGAAATGGTCAACATGATCTGCTTTGGATTGTTGGTGATCTGTTCATCGGATTTTGTAAAAAAAAAAATTTGTTAGGAATTCCATGCTGAACAAGTCTTCAATTGGAATTTTTCGTGTATCTATTACGGTTTTTAAGATAGAATTTTAAATATGTCCTAATTTGCTTATTTGAGATGATGAAAAGTGTACCATGGGATAGGTCACCCACAACTTCCTATT
>JAHWFO010069308.1:387887-480549 GCA_023313115.1 Rhysida immarginata | reverse complement strand
GGTCTACGCTTGCTTTATAGACCTCGAAAAAGCATATGACAGAGTTCCTCGGAAGAAGCTCTGGCAAGTGATGCAAGAGTATGGAGTCGATGGGCAATTACTGGTTGCTATCATGTCTCTGTACGAAAGCTCTGAGATGTGTGTCGGGATAAATGGCATTAAGTCAAGACCGTTCACCGTGGGTGTTTGACTCCGCCAAGGATACGTACTGTCGCCCCTCTTGTTCATTATCTTTATGGACTGGATAGACAGGGGCAGCCGAGGCGATGAGCGTGTTTGTGTGGGCGACTGCTTGGTGGAGAGGTTGCTCTTTGCTGACGACCTTGTCCTCCTTGGGTCTTCTCGCACGAACCTTCAGCATGCACTAGACCGGTTTGCAGCCAAATGTGAAGAAGCTGGGATGAAGATCAGTGTGGCTAAAACTGAGGTTCTGGTCCTTTCAAGACAGCCTGCTCAGTGCGCTCTCCATGTTAGGGGAGCCTCATTGAGACAGGTGGAGAAATTCAAGTATCTCGGGATTGCATTCACGAGTGATGGACGGCAGGAGAAAGAATTGGATGCTCGGATCGGTGCAGCAAGCTGTGTCAGACGTGAACTGTGGCGATCCGTGGTAACGAAACGCGAGCTGGGTAACAAAGCCAAGCTCTCCGTCTTCAAATCTATCTTTGTCCCCATTCTCACCTATGGTCATGAGGCTTGGGTAATGACCGAAAGAGTGCGATCGCGGGTACAAGCGGCCAAAATGAGATTTCTGAGAGGTGTAGCAGGTATTACCCTACTAGATAGAGTGCACAGCAGCACAATAAGGGAGTCTTTAGGTGTTGAGCCGCTACTTCTCCGCATTGAGAGATCTCAGTTGCGCTGGTATGGCCACCGTTCTCTCATTGCATCATCATGAAAGTATTGTTGCATCATCCCCAAGTCGTTTTCCAGGGCAACAATGCTTCGATCATAAGAATGACATAGACACAGGTTATAGTGAGAATATAAATGAGAATATTTTTGTGATATAATGGTGGCGCAATTAATTCGTATAACTATGAAATATTCAGTGAAGCGGCGTTTTTCCGCCATCACAGCTTTTCATGAGAGAGATGAGGAATGCCACAATGAGCATGCGCGCCATTGTCGTGCTAGAGAGCTAACACGAACCACAGCCTACATGATTAGAGACAACAACTTTTTAAAAAAACCAAATGCCACACAAAAAAGGAATTAACGGTGAAAAACACTGGCGCACACACACCTGAACATAATATTCTTCTTGAGGTATACTTCCGAGTCGAATAGATTTTTGACTCATCAGCGCTGCTACGTTTGAAAACATTTTTCCCCCCGCAAACTGGTCTTCCTAAGCAGTTGTTATTTTCCAAGCCGGTGGGTAAGAGACCAAGGGGTCGGCCTAGAACCAGGTGGCTAGACTACATGGAGAATCTGGGTTCGAGTCGCATGGGTATTACCAGGGAGGACATGCAGCTGATGGCGGAAGATCGCGATCGCTGGAGATCCTCCATAGGGCTGCTGCCCCCGCGACCCTAACGGATAAGCGGGTTTGAAAAGTAAGTAAGTATCAACTTAATTTACATTCAATGTCCATTAAAATTAAAATAATTTTAATCTTTCACGCACAAGTACGTAACTGTAGTTGTGAATTCTTGTGTTATGAATTCGAGTCATTGGTTTTTACTTTCTTTACGTTGTATAAGGAATTATTGTAATAACGAAAAATTTCGATCTCGAGATTTTCACTGATCTTCACGTTTTCAGTTACCTAGATTACGAAAAAGTGATTTTTGTAAAATGTCTGTCTGTCTGTCTCTCTCACTCTGTGTGTGTGTGTGTGTGTGTGTGTGTGTGTGTGTGTGTGTACGATAGCGTCGAAACGGCTAAAGCTATCGAGACCAAACTTTAAACTTAAGATTATAATCTTCCTCGGGAGGTCTGATTATAATTGTATCGGTGATTTGGAAGTATCAATTTACTCCAGCGGAATCGGTGAATCGGAAGTATCAGTTTACTCCAGCGCCAAAATAAGGTCCTGGAAGAAAGTATAAGGTCGCTTGAAAAAACATTGCTGTGTCGAAACCGTTTAGTTTTACGACCTGTCCTTTCGGAATATTGTTCAACAACACGTAAAGAATATTTATAAACAATAAAGAGTCCATAGTAAAGATAAAAAATAGAATTATAGTAATAAATGTGATATTTCAGCAATTCTGCTTGGACGAAAGTATAAGGTCGCTTCCTATTTCCCCTAAATTTAATGAGACATGCCGACCACTGACTCATAATTATACAAATGCATGCTAAATAGGTGTTCTTGAGTTAGATAAAGTAAAATTATTGACACATTTCCCTTGTATCTTGTGACTTTCATAATGCCGAAAGGAAAGCATCTTTCCGAGTTTGAAAAAGGTCAAATTGTGGCATTCAAGCAGTCTGGCCTAACTGGATCCAAAATAGCTGCAAAAATTGGAAGATCAAAAACTGTTGTAAATAAATTCTTAAAAGATCAAGACAATTATGGCGTCAAGACAAGATCAGGGAGATTTTTTTCAATGACTCGCCGAGAGAAACTGAGGGCTTTGCGATTAGCCCGCACCAAACATCATTCCTCGGCTGTTATTAAAGAACAGTTGAACTTAAAATGCACAAGTAGAACTGTGAGACGTGTACTCTCGTCGGATCCTCATCTGTCGTTCTCCAAGATGATGACAAGAGCACCACGGACACAAGCTCACAAAGATGCAAGACTTGCCTTTGCCAAGAAATGTGTATCCTTTGGGGGAAAATGGGAAAATGTCGTCTTCTCTGACGAGAAAAAATTTAACTTAGACGGGCCTGATGGTTTCACTCGATATTGGCATGATATCCGTGGGAATCAAGAATATTTTTCCAAGAGACAAGCTGGTGGGGGTTCGGTGATGGTGTGGGGTGGATTTGCGCGGGGTGGGAAAACTTCTATTGTGTTCATAAACACAAGGATAAATTCCTTAAAATACCACGACATGCTGGCAGACAATTTACTACCGCATGCTCCTCTCATCACTTCAGGCGACTGCATTTTTCAGCAGGATAACGCACCGATCCACAGCTCAGCATCTACAAAAGAATGGTGTTCAGCCAATCAAGTAACTGTATTAGACTGGCCAAGCCGTAGCCCTGATTTGAACCCAGTTGACAATTTATGGGGTATCTTGGTGCGTACCGTGTACCAGAATCGTCGCCAATACAACACCAAGGAAGCACTTATTGCAGAAGTGAAACAGGCATGGGGAGAAATGCTTCCTGAAGTATTAAAACAACTCACAGACTCCATGACTAACCGAATGGTTAAGGTTATTGAAAAAAAGGGAGATTTCATTGGCTATTAAAACAAAATACATCCCGACCTTAAACTTATTTCCAGGCAAAATACCTGAACTATGACGTTTTCTGTTATAATTTTATTATTTTTGTTTAGAATGGATTCATTTTACATATACATGTTTATTTTGTGTTATTGAAAAATATTCTGATAGAACAGATCTTACAAATAAACGGTTTAGACACAGCTTTGTTTTTTCAAGCGACCTTATACTTTCTTCCAGGACCTTATCTCGTTAACCATTAAGTTTATGAAAATTTTGAAGGGATTGAAAAGTGTTACAATTACAATTTTAAACAACTTTTGTTAACAAAATTTTTCAAAATTCCAACCGGAAGTACCAGTTTTACTCTTATCAAAATCCAGTTTTTTGCTAATATAGGCGAAAGAAGATGGTATAGGAAAATTTGGAATCTATACCAAAATGTTTAGAAGCTAATTTGAAGTAACTTTTATTCACAAACTTTTTCAAAATTTCTATCGGAAGTAGCCATTTTAGACAGTAGTTAATTTTTTTCTGTATTTGGACCAGGAAATTTACGTATAAGAAAGTCGGATGGTAACTATGCTTCATTTTTTTTAAAATTACAGTACAGGTCTCTCGCTTTATACGATTAATTGGCTCCAAAAATAACTGTGCAACACGAAATCGTATAAAGAGAGTTCACTACGTTCATAGTTTTTTTATTATACTGTTTATAACTTCTCCCCTGATATACAGGGTGTATCTAAACCCCTGTCACAAACTTCTGGTGGCGATTCCTCACAGCGAGATGAAAACAAAAATTCATATAAACATGGTTCAGATAACGAACCGTTTATGAGAATTCCGCAGTGTAAAGTGAAGTTGCAGCAACTGGTTTTCTACTCTGTGAATGATGGCAGGTGACATGCGGAAAAGCTACAACAAATGTTCAAAATGACGCCCGTGGGACGCAACACATGCATTGCCCGTTTACTACAGTGCCCCTGAATGGTTGTTTAGGTACACCTGAAGTTATTAGCAGGCGCATCTATTAATAACCAATAAATGGGACGTTATCTCAAGAATTTGTTGTAGCTTCTCCATATGCCATCTGCCATTCACAAAGTAACAAAAGCAGCTGCTGAAACTTTTAACTGTGGAGATCTCATAAATGGTTCGTTATCCGACCATGTTTATATGAACTTTTGTTTTCATCTCGCTGTGGGGAATCGCCACCAGAAGTTTGTGACAGGGATTTAGATACACCCTGTATATTTTCTCCGTATTTTAGTTTTGGAAATATTAGGATCACAATTCCCTCTTGTTCCCATAATGCTTAGTTTTGTAAAATACGAGGGGAGATCAAAAAGTAAGTTGCACTTCCACGGTATGGCCATTTGTTACACCACCTATACAAAAGCAACACGGCTATAGCAGCATACAATGTAGATTCGCTTTTCCACATAGTCCCCAAGAGACCCTAAACATTTATCCGAACGATCAACCAACTTTTCGATTCCGGATGCATAGAAATCTCCTCCAGCGTTTTGTAACCACACGGTGACAGCCGCTGTGACATCCTCATCGTTTCGAAATCGTTGTCCACCGAGTCCTCCACCGAAAAGATGAAAGTCGCATGGCGCTAAGTCGGGACTCTATGGAGGATGTTGCCAAACCTCCCACTTGAATCGCTGCAGCAGTTCGCACGTTTGGCGGGCCTTGTGAGGTGTTGCGTTCTCGTGCAACAAAATCACACCGGCGCTCAATTTCCATATACAGCAGTGATTTCACGATGAATGTCCGTGCAATTCACCCGTTTGGCCCATAGAAATCGGATTGCTGCTTGCACCTCAAGTTTGGAGTGGACATCCAGTTGACGCGCCATTGCTTTTAGCCCGCTAGTCACACAAAACACGACGGGAAACCACAGCAACCGTCCTATCTGACGTCTGCGCAGTTAATGTCCCTTTGTCCGCTTTGCCCAAGCTTGCGACACACAGCGCGTCCTGCGGCGAGTTAGTGCAACTTACTTTTTGATCTCCCTTCGTACTTCAAAAATGGATCTTACTACTTAGTTCTACATCTTCTGTTGCGATTGTCATACACTTACTGTATTAACTTTTCAAAATCGCATTAATAGCAAAAAAGCGTAAAATGAGATTACGTATAACGAGGAATACATGTACAATCGGACGGATGCACAAAGGTTTCTTTCTGCTCCGTAGGAACTGAGCTTACCGGATGTTGATCGGTTGCAGGTATACGCTTAGGATGTGCTATTCACGTGCTCAACTATGACTTAAGTCTAATCCTTTATGCACCCCATTGTACAACTAAAGTATTTCAAAACATGTATCATCTTCTATTTATGCCACTAGATGATCTTGACGTCAAATACCACTAGATGTAAATATCAAATTATTAAGTAGCAGAAAAATGGAGCTACTTATTGGTTTCACAATTCCGTCTATCCTCTTCATAATTTCTACATTTTCTGAGATAGAAAGTTGAAATTCGGAATGTAGCTTACTATGGGCATGTGTACTTTCTATTTACTTTGGTTTTGATTGGTCCACTGGAGTCGGAGTTTTTGGGGGTGGGAGTTAGAGGGGACCAAAAGGTATATATGTATGTAAAGGAGTGAAATTCGGTATGCAGATTATTCTAGGCAAGATCCACATCACTATGAAGTTTGGGTCAAATTGTTCCAGTGAGGTCGGAGTTGTGGGGGTGGCAGTCACTTGGTCTTTAGAACAATAGCAACATATGGCATGTGATATATCATTCGATCGGAAATGATGAGAAACGAAAGACGATAGAGCTCTTTTTCATTTTCTAAATACTACGTTCGAGAATCTATTTTTCTATTTAAAAATGGGGGCGGGGGGCTTGCAGATAAAAGGGTAAAAATAGATGATCCCAGCATTTCCTTCTTCGGAAGGATTAATTTATTGTTTAACTTCATGCTTGCTCTAACTTATTTCCGACATGTCCACAAACTCCGCCAATTAGTTCTTTCAATTCTCGCCCCAGAATCCTGTTTAGCTATTTGTTGCTTTTACCATTTAGCAGTTTCTATTCGAAACATAATGGACAAATTTCTCAAATATCGGACAAATCAGTTTTAGTTTAAAATGCTTGATATTTTAAATTAAATTTTATTGAGAAGCCAGGGAGAATGTTTTAAATACATCATTTGTACATTTAGTCGTTTCTAGGTTACCGCAGTAGCGACAGTGTATAAACTAATTTTGAATCTGTCGATGAGAGTTTTATTTTTCCTTTAAAAATAATGACCTTTCTTCGAATTTCTATAATGCATTTTTAGCGCTGCTGTTTTCATTAAGGAAATCAAATACTTCCTATGATATGTGAAACTCTTTCCCGTAGATGACAATGCTTCTCAATTATAAAATGCAAGAAAAATATTCAGACACCAAATTTACGAATTTTAATAGTACGTATACAGGGTATCCCGTAAAGAGTGAACGAAAATTTGGTAAATGGTAGTATGGGTGATTCTAAGCACAATAATTTCATATGAACATCGTCCAGAATTTGAACGATAACAGATCTGAACAGAAATGAAAATGTCACCACCAAGATCAACAAGTTAATAACTCAAGTTTTATAACATCTAGGAAGATGAAATTTTGGGGAATAATAGGGTACATACAAACCCTGGCAAAAAGTATTAGATCACTCTAAACTCTGTTCAAAGAAAGAAAAACTGGGCGTGTCTAATTAAATTTCCGATTTCAATTGTTAGACATTGTTGCTAAGTAAAACTAACAATCGCTAACAATTGAAATTGGAAATTTAACTGGACACGCCCAGTTTTTCTTTCGTTGGGCAGATTACACTAGTCAACACACATTTTGTGACTAAGACCACACAAAGTGTCTTAGTAGTAATTTGTAGATAGAATCAGAATCTGCTTTTAGATTTTTTCTATAACGTCAAGTTTCCAAATTATGCACATCAAGACTTCTATGTTAAAGTAATGGGAGTAAAGAGAAGCGGCTACATTGTTAAAGTATCCATATTTTGGGGCCGCAAGGAAATTTACCAGGCCCCAAACACTGAATGATTTAAAAATGTTTCATTATAAAACAAAGAAGCTGTGCGTGCTAGAGACATTTAAAAATTATATTCGTAATAAGCAGAAAAAATACTACCAAAAATCATCCCTTTCATTTTGTCACAAAAAAAATCTTAAATTTTGTTGGCCAGTGTTATAGGCTCTATGGAAAACGACATCATTTCAAACAAAGTATTTACAGCTATTTTACACAATTTATTTGTTAATAAGCAACGGCCTAATAGTTGTTTTCTCATAAAATAATAAAAAATGTACTCAATAATAAATACGTAAAAAATTAAATAGCGTCCACCCCTTTGGGAAAAAAGTAATAGATCATCCTTCAACGGAGAAATACGTCTTAGTTCACCTGTTCTTAACCAATCCTAACAACTGAAAAATAATGGAATCATCCCATATTTAAATCAGAGAAAATTTCTCTCCCCTGTGTAAAATAAGTGTCAATCAATTGTTCCAAAACCATCAGCGAATATGGCTCCAACACAATACTACTCTGAGAAATTTAATCTGCAAATTATCAAATTGATACAATCAGGTTTGTCGCAAAGAACAATTGCTAACCAGCTAAGATGTTCGCAATGTGTAGTTTCCTATACGTGGACAAAATATCAGTTCTCTGGAAATATGGAAACCTGCCCGCGAAGTGGACGTCCAAGGAAAACCACCAAGAAACAGGACCAATCTTTGCGAATGATTTGTAAACAGAATCAACACCAAACTTCCATCCAAATGAACAATGCCTGGGAAAAACACCATATTGATGTCTGCAACATAACAGTGCGCAATTTTCTACACGAAATGGGATACAACTAAAGGAAAGCCAAAGTGAAACCACTGCTCACCAAGTTGCAAAGGAAACGTCGGTTGCAATGGGCAAGAGATCACAGAAAGTGGACATTGTATGAGTGGAAGAAAATAATCTTTTCGGATGAATCTCGTATTTGCGTGGGAGGCGGAGATAATTTTGGAGAACTTGTCTGGTGAAGAGTGGATGAAAAATTTAAAGAGCAATGTTTATTATCGAAAAGCAAATTCCCTCAATCACTGATGGTGTGGGGTTGGTGAAATGTGCATTGTCAAGACAACAGTAAATGCAGATGTCTACATGGACATCATCGACTCCATAATATCCACAATTGAAGATCAATTTGGAGATACCAACGACTTTACATTCCAGGATGAGAATGCATCGTCACATCGTGCCAAGAAGGTTAAGTCCCATTTGCAACAGAAAAACGTCCCTAAAGTGTCATGGCCAGCCAACAGTCCGGACCTAAACCCCATTGAGACTGTATGGTGGAAGTTGAAAATCTTGGTAAACAACAAAAAACCCACTAACAAAGATGAACTTAATGTTGCACTTAAATCAAGTTGGCATGACATTAGTGTTGATTATTGCCAGGAACTGATTTCTTCATTACCGAAAAGATTTATGGCCGTAATTAGAGCAAAAGGTGGCCCAACTAAGTACGGACTGAGTTTGTCACAAACTGCATTGTTTATTTTGTATGCATATTTGATCACAGACTTTTTTTTCTCCAAAAAAAGGGTAATCTAACATTTTTTTCCCAAGAAGGGTAACGTTCATTAACTGTTGAAATATTGTGTATTACGTGTTTTTTTAATGCTTTAGAGAATAATAATTACTAAGACCAGTAATTATTAATAAACAAATTGTGTTAAATTACTATTGTTTCTTTTGTGTTTATTCTGTTTGAAAATATATAATTATCTATAGAGCCTAGAGTGAATTAATACTTTTTTCCAGGGGTTGTATAACTGTATATGGTTAAAACTTAATTCCGACGAGTAATTTCCGAGTTACGCATTCAACATAGTACACATTCTCGCATGCGAGTACTAACCAGCACGTGTTACGATTTTGAATGCGTAACTCGGAAACTACTCGTTGGAATCCAATCAAATTTTAACGGTATACACAGTTATATGTAGTCTATTTTCCGCCCAAATTTCATCATCCTAGATGTTATACAATTTGAGTTATTAACTTGTTGATCTTGGTGGCGGCCTTCTGAATACTTCCAGAGTAAGTCCTTGAATGTCAGTGCCGTCCTTTGAGGTAACGTTTCAACTGTGAGAAAAGTCACATGGCGCAAGATCAGGTATTAGGGCGGCTGAGATACTATTGAAATGCCTTTTTTGTCCTCAAACTGTGACAAAGTGCATTGTCGTGATGCAACATTCAAGTTTCAGCAATGCTTGGTCTCACTCGAATAACTCTTGTCCTCAGCCTATCGAGAACAATTAGAACGTTGCTCCAATTTTGAGGCATCCATTTCCGTGACGTACTAACGAAACACTCTTCACGCGAACGTTTCGTATCAATGTAGTGACAGTAGGAAGTTAAAAATTACACTGAAGATCGAGTAGATCTTTATCTAAACTACCATAGGGCATAAAGAATAGAATCAGAATGTGTGATTACTTGCGTAGTTTTCTGCGCATCCGCAAGATATCACTGCGTGCATTATGGGGAGTGCTTTACTTTTGACCAGCGAGTCGCAGGCTTTCAGCACATTATAAAATGGTCATCACTCAAATACTGAAACAAAATATACGACATAAACTTAACACGAAACGCCATTTGCAGTAAGCAGGATTGCTATAAAGTTGGTCTACAGTGACGGCAGCGCTGTTATTTCACACATCCACCGCCTCGCCCGATTTTAGCAATGGTTACTGCACGAGTGATCACACTTTCTAATTCTATTCGTTATGACTAGAGGGAGACGCCCCCTGAGTTGACTTGCATTCTCATTACTTTTTAATGAGACCCCGTAAGTCCCGCATCGAGTGCCTACCTCCGAAACTAATGGTCGTACATGCGCATAAATTGGAACGATTAACGGACTATATACTTTCCGTAAACCAACCAATTGGTATGCGTGGTGGTAGCTGGCATAGAAGCAGAGTTATTAGCCCGTGTGTTGCGAACAAAGCCTAACGTCATCACATTTCAAAGCCATTTTTCTCGAAGCATATGCCGTCTATAAAAATATTGCAAGAACATTTTCGTCTTATTTTGTCCTTGAGAAACTATCCTCCAACATTGAATTTACATTCTGTATACGTACAGGGCACTCTATTAAAAATGGTCAAAACTATACGGCCAAATTTTCGAAGAAATGCAGAAAGTACAGAAATTTATCCTCATAATTCTTTACACCTAATATGATCATCGCTGCATGTGAGGTACAGTTTGCACCGAGAGGACAGTTCACTCAAAGTATCATCTAGCATTTGTAGCGCTGAAATGCTGCTACGATTTTCTGTCTCTTTCATTGAAAAGATCCAAGTCCCCATGACAACGTTTGGTGCTGCGCGTATGAGAAAGCTTATGGACCTTTCTTCTATAGTAAAGCTGACCAATTGTTTTACTAGAAAAATTATCATAGTATGCTACAGAAATTTATTATCCTGTAAATGGAAGACGATGGGACCGTTTTCCAACAAGATAGAGAGCCCTGCTGCTTTATGCTCTTTCTGAATGCTACCTTCAACAATCTTGACTACTACGGTGGTCTCATTTATTGGCCATCACTATTAAAAAAAAAATTTTCGTGCGGAGCTCCATCAAGAAAGCGGTTACTGCGTTGGCCCAACAGATCTGAAAGAATGAAGCGGAAGATCGTAATAGATAGATCCATTTCAAATCATCACTCGCAGAAGCTACAGTAAAACCTGTCAGAATCTAAAATTGCACGGGACAAAAATATTTCCAGTGTAGACACGTTTCCATAATAGGAGGTGCAAAATATAGAAATACCTCTGATCGGGACCATAATTTTTTCCCAGAAAGGACAGATTTCCAGATTATAGAAAGTCCAGATAGACAGATTTTACTGTATCAAGATAAACTTTCATGTTTTCTGTATTTAGCACTTCTTGCCAATAAACTCGGGAGAGTACTTCAAAAGGTAACGGGCTTTAGGTTTAATCTTTTTCTAATAGAACATCCTGTAAATTACACCTTTAGAAAGAGGAAAGCCCTTTGTTGCCTCGTTTCATTCAGTTTTCCGGTATCTGTCGAAATACGCCTACTAGAAATTTTAAAATCGTCCTCCTGTGTTAAAGAATAACCGAGACACACTTTCTGAATTTCTGAATATGGCTTTACTTCAATATAATTTGGGATTGGGCGCAATTATTCTCTAAAGAATAGTCCACGATTCTGCATTGCCAGAACGATTTTAAAGTATAATTACTATATTTGCGAAGTCGGTCGTCCTGCTGTCAATTTTTTTTGATTTTGAATTAAGATTCGGATAAAGCATCAAAAAGTAAGTATATTAGGCACACATGTTCTATCTATTGAGGAACATGGCTAAAATGGCCGTCAAAGAATAAATCAAATTTTGACTGCCATTTTAGCCGTGTTCCCGAATACACAGGACAAGCGTGCCTATTAAAACTTACTTTTTAATGCTCTAGGCCTATTTAAATCTGAAGTCAAAATCCAAAAATTCGTAAAAAATTGGCAACAGAACTGACTTCGCAAATTCAATGAACATCATTGAAAATCCCCAAACAGAAGATAAAAAAAAACTGAAGAAACTTTTTCAAGCATATCACAATAACAAATAGAGAATGATTGTAATTTTACTAATCAGAGTCGCCGTTTTGTATATACGAGAGCAAGTCAATAAGTGGGTTGGCGGTACTATTTTATAGATACACATGCCAACAGACAGCACCTTTGTCCCTGCTTGTGGAAAGTTTCACAGGGTCGTAGCCAGGACGTTATCTTGGGGGGGGGGGGGGCCCGATTTTCAAAAATTCCACTGAGTCGGTCCTTTTTTCAAAAATTTCACTGAGTCGGACCTTTTTTCATAATTGGGTGGTCGTCGACCCCCCTCGACCAGGAGCGGAAATCTATCTGAAAATGTACCACACTACAATATGAGGGCAGTGCACGAGTGGGCCAATGACTTTTTTTTTGTCTGCGGGCATCTACAGGGTGGGCCATAAGTCCCTTACCACCCCTTGTACAATTCGTGTTTGTGGAAATTGACGGACAACCACCAAGTGGGGACATATTAGGCTTAGGGGGAAGCCATATGGTGCAGGTGACCGGAACGGCAGCCATCTTGAAAGCCGCCATCTTGGATGCACCGTAAGGTTTTAAATGAGAAAGGGGTCATGGGGCACATGATTTCGCGCTAGAATTTCCGAAGGAAAACAACCGTGCAGTCCGTTTGTTAATATCTTAATTCGTTCAACAGTTACAGGCATTCCAAATGGCGGTTCTCACTGTTATTTACTCCTTGTTGCAGGTGCTAAAGCATGCCACTAACCACAGAGGACAGGACAGAGTTGATAAGGGCATGGGGATGGAGGAGTGCAAGGGCTGTAGCAGCGGATTTAATGAACGGCACCCCGATCGACAACTTGTGTCCCATGTTAGTGTTGCCCGGCTCTTCAAGAGGTTCATGGATACTGGGTCCGTAGCAGACAAACTCATGTGAAACGGATGAAAACAACCGTAGCACAGGAAGGGGCGCACGTGGAGCACCATATGTAACAGTGAAAATCGCCATTTGGAATGCCTGTAACTGTTGAACGAATTAAGATATTAACAAACGGACTGCACTGTTGTGCTCCTTGGGAAATTCTAGCCCGAAATCATGTGCCCCATGATCCCCTTCCCATTTAAAACCTTACGGTGCGTCCCGGTCAGCTGCACCATATAACTTCCCCCTAAACCTTACCTAATTGTCACTAGGTGGTAATTAACATCACAGGCGTCAACTTATGAAGAAGGATACAAAAATTCATGCCCCGCAATGATAAGTGTCTTCAAAATGGTTGGAGCTATGTAGAAAAATAGTTTAAGTTATGGAGATTTTTTTTGTAATAAAATTTTTTTCGTACTATCAAACGGAACTTACTTTCTGGATGTCTACCTGATGCAACTGGCACGAAAATTATTAAAAGCATTTTCAGTATAAATTTTAGCTGCGTATTATGGGAAAAAGACACCTTAATGGTCTACACGCTGTAGAAAAATCATGCTGAACGATTCATCAGTAGCAAAATATAGAAAGATGAAATATGACGCCGAGCATGTTAATGTGCGCAGCCTGCCCAAAATTTACAACTTTTTTGCACTGAAATCTAGTTATTTAACATTATTGATGGCACATCATGTGAAAATCATTACAAGTTTTTATAATGAATTAATTAAATAAAAAAGCGGGTCCCATAAAGGTAACGCTTCATGGAAGTTTCATAAAATGCTCTTCTTAAGCATTTGAAAAAACAATATCGATTTTTAAAGATTCCAGTCGAGTAATACTGAAATCTTGCAGACTATGTTTAATAGAAAAATGAAGTTTCTGAAAATTCAATTTAAAATTCTGAGAATATGCGATATTTGCATTGAAAATCAAATTCCATATTGTTAGAGGAAAATTCCATAATCTAACTTTTAAAATAATTGAATTATTTAAAGAGCCTTTAACAGTTGATGACATTTAAAATTATAAAATTATTTTCTAATTAATAAACAAATTAGTTTATAGGTAAATAGTTTGCCCCGAAGGTACTAATTATTACAATCATTTTTTAAATTCTTTTATCACTAGGCATTTAACACAAATCTTTAGTAGGTAATCAAAAAAAGGTGTATAAAAAAGTTTTTGGTTCTCATTATAGGAAATCACGATCTGAAAACTAAAGCCAAAAAAAGTTAAATTGTAGAATTTTAATTTTTTGCAATGCTATGAAATGATTCGTCTCATTCTACCAGATAAAATGAAAAACGTCAACATATTTTACATTATTAAATTTTTTTCTTCAGTTGTTATAATTGTTGAAAAACAGCGGTCCTCATTCAGATGATGACTCCCTACTGAAAAAATTATATATTATTTTTTCACATAATAAATCCCAACCTAAAGCACTTCCAGGGCTTGACAATTCGAAGGGGAACGTTTCAACTTAATTAAACATACCTGGATTAAATGGCAATTGTAACTCCAAATCAGTTACAAAATGATATAGCATCGGCCTTATCATCGCTTCTTAAAATTGAGTTCAATAAAATAAAGTCTTTGGTTATTGTTGTTGTTATTATTAGTATTCTTCGCCACGAAGAACTATGAGAGACTTGTAAAATCACGTTTATCGAGGTTGTGGGCCAATCCATTTAGTTCCTGCCCCCTTGATGATTTTGTCTCTACATTATTTACGCTCGGAAATAGACTTACCAATCCATCTTACTCTTATTAAAATTTCAAGTCGAACCATACTGTATTGGGTTCGCTCTCCGTTCCCTTAAAACCGAAAACGGGAAAGAGAGGCTGTGAATTACAGGTGGGTGTAGACAGAAAAGGTGAATATTTAACGAATAGGTTGAATCTTAAAGTGGACTCGCCAACCTGTGGCACGTGAGAGGTACTTTATCATGGCATCAAAACGAACGGTTAAAAAAAAAAAGAAAAAATAATGTGCGCGGCTTTTTCTCCCGTCTTTTTTTATTTGCTCTTCCTTGACCTTTAATGGAATGAGAAACTTAAAATTGAAATCTGTTTTTATTATGATTAGCTTTACATTGAATGAAATGTTTCTCTCTGATAGACAAGATTACGATAAACTTCATTCTTTATTATTTTGTTTTCCTGGATTTTTTATTTCTATTAAATTTTAGATATTTACTCTTGTTCCTTAATTAACTTGCGAACTTTATATTTAATTAGAAAACCACAAGTTTTCTATTTGTTTATAAATGTTTAGAACTACTCGCGACATGAGTCTTTCTTTTTCTCCAACGCTTGAAAATTGAAATTTAATTACAATTTCCCGAAGCGACTGAAGTTGGGCGCATCTTGAAATAAAATGAATTTTCCCAAGGTAATGTAATGAAAATTCTAATACATCTATTTATTGCAGAACAAGAAATAAAAGCTCAGATTTAATAAAATTTCCTTTCCAATCTTCAAGGAACTTCGTATTTCAGAAACCAGGGGTGAACTGAATGTTGACTCAAATTTGTATTTTAACTGTTTATTACTTATAATAATTCTCGTTAAATTTTGTAGACAGTAAATTTTTGGAACTCTTTTAGAATAATTTAAACGACGTAATTAATTTAGCAGGCTAATTAACGGTGTAAATTATTACGAGATTAATAATTAAAAAAAAAAATCAATATAATGTTCCAAAACGATGGCGAATTTTTAAAATTTTGTAACTAAAGCTATGCCGTTCTGTTATGTGACAGAATTTTCAACAACGGGATACAGAAAAAAAATTTTTGACAACAGCTGCACCTTCCTATTTTCTATAGGATTATAAGAGGAATTTCAATAAAAATGGATTGTATTAAAATGTTGTTGAGCTGGAAATCATTTAAGAACGTTTAATTAAGGAATTTAAATGAGCAAAATACGTATTTTATAAGAGTTGTTCGATTCCGACTATTTAGTGACATTTATATCATTTTATTTATGCTATAAAAGAGGCATTTGTTTTTAATGCTGGAAATATTCTTATTGCACAAATCTTCACTGAATGTTTTAATTTAAAATATATGAAATATAAAAAATGCATTAGAAAATTTTTTAAAAAGAATTTGTTTCTGTTTTATAAAAAAAAATTAAAACGTAAAAAATCCTTTTTCTTTATTTAATGTAATTTTAAAAAAAACTTTAACATGGGTCACAAATTGATACTTAACGAAATAAATTAATCAATATTTAGAATGTTTCAAAGGGTTATACAAGGTGTATCAAAAACACGTTTATATCTTTGAGGGCGGCTTACTCACGCCTAAACAAGAAACAGTCCATATAAAAGTAATAGAATGTGTCACGGAAATGTGCGCCTCGAAATCAAAAGGCCTCGAACCGAGAATTAAGAACTGAGGAAAAGAGTTCTTCGAGTGAGACTAAGCATTGCTGAAACTTGGATGCTGCATCTGACAATGGCCCAAAAAGGTATTTCAGTGGTACCTCAGCCTCCCTATTCCCCTTATCTTGCGCCATGTGACTTTTTCCTCTTTCCCAAGTTGAGAAGAGGAAACGTTACCTCAAAGGACGACATTTTGCCTCCATGGAAGTGATTCAGAAGGCCATGACGGACCAAATGAACGTGCTTACACATCACGACTTCCAGCACTGCTATGACGAATGGGAAGGGTCATAAGGTCAAGGGTCATAAGGTCATAAGGCTATTTTGAAGGTCTCTGCTATTTTGAAGGTCATAAGGCTGATCTGTAAACAAGAATTAAATAACAGAATTAAACTAGGATAGTCTCATTACTTTTTAAATATGTCCGAACATTTTTAGAGTTTATGTATTAATGAAAGCTTATGTTATGCCTCACCCCAGAAACTCATAACAATTTCAGTGGTGGCTCGTAACTAAAACTTCTGGGAGTACTGCATCAGAAAATTGTAATTTTTTTTTCACGAACTATGGAATAGGTACTGACATTAAGCTTAAGGATTATAATTATATAAAGACAGTATTAAAGAAAAAAAAAAGACACATTATATTGAATGTTATCGATTTCGAAAGTGAAACTGGGGGTGCTACAGTTCCATAGTGGCTATGCACTAGCCGCCACTGAACAATGTCATCCACGTGCACTCTTCGGATCATTGACTCTCGCACCGTTCAAGTACTCCTAGACGGTGCCGAATGGTTTCGCAGGCTTTCATAACACATCTCTGCATTTGGACTGTCGGCTGCATAAATCAATTGTTTTAGGTGGCACCACAGATAAAAATCCAAAGGATCGAGATCGAGGGAACGTAAAGACCATGGAACTGGCCCTCCCCTACTTATCCATCCGCCATGGTAGATATCAGCCAGTGCAGCTCGAACAATGAGAGTAAAATATGCTGCATAAACCACATGCTTCTTCGTATCTGCAAGGGCACATTCTGTTCTGAAGAAAATCCCTGTAAACAGCGACATGGCAACAACTTTCCATGGCAAAACAGCGCCATCTGGTTGGTTACGAACTTCCGTTAATGGATACCTCAAACCGCGTTGAATGTAAACTTTCTCAGAATCTCACGATTTTCGGGCATATGTTTATATGGACTATATTTATTGTGTGGTAAGAGGAATCCTCCCTGAAACCTTGTAAGGGTATTTTTGATATACCTTGTATAATGTTAATAAAAAATAGGAAATAAATTCACTGAAAGGATATTCTATATATTCATTAACTATATTAAATTTATATTGAGTTTTCAAATGATTCTGCGAGGGTCGACCATAAAGTCCTCGTGCTCGCGTCTACAGCCACCGCTGTAGCAATTTGATGTAGCAATGAGCGCTATATTTTCGGGTAAGTGCCTTTCAATTTCTCTCAGAGTTTAAAAAATTCAAAAAGAGTAGTTGTTCTTCTCTATGTATATCCCATCCAGTTTTACGCACTTTTTCCAGCAATGAATCAGTTGCCAGAGTTCCTAGTTGTAAAAGTTCTCTGTTTGGATTTGAAGGAATTCTTGTAGTGATACACTTGCCATTCATCTATTTTGATGAGGCGACCGAAAAAGTCATCTGGATTGTTCGGCATCAAGCCAAAAGATCGGCAGATGTGTCTCTGTGGCGCTTTTTTCTGTCAGCAATGTGGCACCCACTTTACGGCAACCATTGTCGTGTAAAATTCTGCCTGCAAGATATTACAAACAGTGCCGTGACTTATGTGGACCTTCTGCTTGGTCTGTTCCTCTGTGACTCTTCGGTCTTCGATTGCAGTTTCTCACTGATGGAATGCCGCCCAAGGCGAAGTTGATCTGCTCACTTTGGAAACGTCGCCACGGCCTTGGATTGGAAAATATGGATATCTAGAAAATTTAGTTTAATACTACTTAACAATAGTTGTTTAAATATCAACGATATTTTTAAATAAAAGTAAGGTAAAAAATTTAAAGAAACGCACTTAAACGCCATCTATTGGTAAAGTCTTCATATAAAAATTAAATTAATTAATATTGATCAATTATTTAGTGGATTTTTTAATTGATTCATGTCACCAGGAGTAAGTAAGTGTGCAAAATTTCAAGTCAATCGGTTAATAGGAAGTAATTTTAATATCGATTACAAAATTCCACCCAAACAAACAGACAGACAAAGCAAATAGAATAAAGTGTGTTAAAAAATAGGGTAGAATTGAGTTGTCTAAAGATTCCTTTGTTTTTCATCGTATGGCTAACAATACGATATTATGTTATCTACGTATATATAAAGCATAATGTATGTATGTTTGTCCGGTTTTAAAATGCAACGTGGAAGTAAGTCATAAAGTTGAAATTTAAAACACAGCTGTGTAAAAACTACTACAATGATGAAAAAATCTAAAACTGGAGATAAATCTCTTAAAAACGTAGAAATTAATAATCTTTATACAGGGTGCTTATGAATTCCATTGCCAGACTTGGAGAGGGGTAGGGAAGGTGAAAACTAACACAAAAACCTTTTAAACAAGTTTAAAAGGTGTAAAGATCCCGACCAACCCCGTGAATGCTGCACTGCACGGCATCCGTAGAGCTGCATGCAAAGCAGGAAATTAGCAATGAAAGCACTAATTGGCGAATCATGACATGCAACTCCGAACAATTCTAACAACGCAGAAATTGTTATTACAATGTTACATTGAACAATTACAGCAACTGTTCGATGTGGCGACCCGGGGCTGTGATACTCTCTCAAACACTTTTGGTCTTTGCTGAACCTTTCTGCAGGCGTCAAGATTCTTGCTCTCAGCTCGTCAACACTGGCTATTGGAGTAACATAAACCAGGCTTTTCAAATGACCCATAAGAAAAAGTACAACGGCGTGAAATCATGTGATCGGTGGCCAGTTAATGGGGCCGCCTCTGCCTATCCAAGAGAGAAGGTTAGATCGAGAAACTCACCCACGGCCCGGGTAAAATGTGCTGGTGCTGGATTCACAGGGGTTGGTCGGGATCTTTATACCTTTTTAAATCGTTTAGAACATTTTTGTGGGAAAAATGGTATTCGGAATAGTTGTTAGTTTTGACCTTCCCTACCACCTCTTCAAGTCTTCCCTGTATATCTTCTATATATATAAAGAAGGATGTTTGTGGGTCTGTACGTTTTTTATACAAATCTACAGTTTTATTCCGATCTTGATGAAATTTCGCATACATGACCTTCAAAGCATGAGGAAGGTCACTGTCTACATCAGATTTCGAAAAAATAATAATTATTGATAAAAAATCGATATTCATGGTTATAGCAGGGCATATTAATGAGAAATATCGCATGACCAACAATGCAAGATAAAGTTTTTGCAACAATGGTATCAACACGCAATTCACAAACACACTGCATGAACCAACAATATATATCTCATGACCAACAATGCAAGGCAAAGTTTGTGCAACAGTAGGCCCATTGTGTTTGTATCAACAATGGTATCAACGCGCAATTCACCAATAACAATGAGCACAGAATGATGATGTAATGTTAAAGCAATCTTTCCAAGAATTATAACCATGAACATAAAATGATGATGCAATATGGATAAGTTTCAATTTGTAACAATGCATAGAATTCCTGTTATTCAGGTTTTTCTTTGAAAAGAGAGTTCTTAGTACTTAACAATTTCTTGAAAATCTTTAAAAATGATCAGTAGCTGGAGATAATGAAGAGTTAGCAGACTATTGAGAAAGAGTGGAAAGACGACAGAGAAAGCAAACCTTTAGCTCCGTGCTGTATTGAGCAAATGGGAAGCAAGTAAATAGAAGAATTGGCGACCGCTAGACTACCCAAAGTGATGAAAGGCCAAATTTTGCTTCAACACAACGAGAGAAGAGTGGAAATTGCAACAACATCAAGTGTACATCTGAAGTAAGATTACCTGAGTAAGAAATTATTGGAGCGGTCCATCCATTGTGAGCCTTTAAAAAGATTTTTTTCGAATTTTCATTAAGAATTTTTACTGTATTAATTCTAAGCATTTTCATGTGTTTATTTTTAAGATATTGCAAAATTTAATTTAATTTTTTGAGATTGTTCTGTTTACATCCAAGTGTAATTATCCCGGGCAACGCCGGGTACCTTTGCTAGTATGAAATAGAATTGGTTTATGTTTGTTTGCTTGCATGTGTGAAAAAATCAGCCCGTGGTGTTTGCATCAACAATCGGCTGGTCGTATGTATATGTTGCGTCAACAATGGTTGATGAAATTAATACATGCCGTAGCCGACGAAAGAGACAAGCCGTGACCACCGAGAGAAGGCTGTTTCCTTCTTGGATTTTAGCAATCAGTATTTTTTCGTTTGTTAGAAACAATGAAAGTTACATTGTTGCTTCGACCTGATGGTGACTTTTCACTGCCAGGGCCTGTTTTTTTCGTCAGCTACGATGCTTGCCTTAATGATTCGCATTTTAAGGGGATAATGTTATAAAAAGTAATAAATAAATAATAGATGTTCACATCTAGACTCATTTACAAGATTGTGTTCTACAGTGTTTTTTTTTACTATTTAATAGAATTTTTTATGAATGTAAGAACACTTTATTTTTATAATTAAGTTTTCCACCAAGGTTAAAAATTAGGGGATGTTTTTTTTTCTAAATTAAAGGAAATTACTTTTAACTAGAGCATTTCACATTTTTATGATGGGAGGAGAAGGTCACTTTAGAATTTTTTAAAAAATTTATCATCTTTTGATTTTCTATGTTGATTTTATTGTTGTTGTTTTTTCATATCAGTAAATTTATTTTTTGGAATAAGATTTATAGCCAACTTCGTTGTTTAAAATAAATAGGTAAATAAAAATCATTATTATTTCTTTTTTTATTAAAATCTTTGGAGAGATGTAAGAAATTATTCTAAAATAAAAAGAGAATACAACTTGTAGGGCGTGCAGCTGCTCAAGCTTTTGCTGAAAAGATGAAAGTACTTTCCCTAATGAGCTAATAACTGGAAAAAATTTATTTTTCATACAGTTTTTGTAATGTAGTAACTTACTTTAGAAAAATTATAGATAATGTTTATCTAAACATATTAGGAAACTATAAAGATCTCAACTAATTGTGTGAGAGTGCAATTTTTGCTGCTAAAACTGATAAACAACCACATTCAGGACATGATTCCACGCTCTCTGACTGAATACAACTCGATTAAAACGGTTGCATGTTGATGAGGGATGCTGATGACGCTGTAAACAGAGTTCCTCAACTCTCTCAATCCATCTATGAAGTATATTTTAATATAGACAGAAATAATTCAATACTCATAGCCTTTCTTTGATATTCTAAAATGTTAAGGATGCAATGTCGATTTTTCCTGGGCGAACCCAATCGGACACAAAATTCCAGTGCGGGCACTTTAAAGAATTCTTTTCGTATGTCCAAAGTGAATATATACTTTATTACGGTTTTTTCCCCATTTATATTCAAATTCAGATATTGCAAAATTTCATCAAAGAAACAGCCCGAGCAACGCCGGGCATATCAGCTATACTCTGTTCAACGAAAGAAAAACTGGGCGTGTCAGTTAAATTTCCAATTTCAATCGTTGAACATTGTTAATTTTACTTAGCAACAATGTCTAACAATAGAAATTGGAAGTTTAATTAGACACGCCCAGTTTTTCTTTCGTTGGACAGAGTATAGTACATTAAATAATTCAAGTCAACGAAAAAAAATAAGTTTATTATTAGTTCAACAATAAAACAGTTTTTTTGTATCCCGTAAACAATGTTTATTTTTTGTCGACACACCATCATTAATTAGTAATTTCTACATGATCACACTATAATTAATTATTGAAGCTAATTGTCAAATCTTATACCAGTAGAAGTACTGAAATACACTGGAGCTAAGATTAAAATAACACTATACAGCCTCAACCAAAATACTATACTTTGTCCACAGAAAGTTTGACTGGGCGTGTCCAATTAAATTTCCAATTTCTTTATAAGACATTGTTAATTTTACTTTACAAAATGTTTAACAATTGAGATCGGAAATTTAACTGGACACGCCTAGTCAAAATTCGTTGAACAGAGTATAGAATAATAAATTTGATTAAAAAAGAAATCAAAATGTGTTGACAATAATATTTAATAATTAGCTATATAGATATCGATAATTAAAAACAAAACCCATTCAAATTGGCAATTAGATTTTGAGAAAATGGGCGAGAAAGTCACTAAATGTCAAGTTGGAAACCTCAACCAACCTGCCCAGCCCAATCTGACCTTGAGTGACTCTTTCATTTCTCAAAATCTTTCAAGGGGAAGGGTGTGATTAAAAATTCTTTTTAGACGACTAATGTGGTGTTGCTCTACAGGGTAGCAATCGGAAATTTTTCTCTATCTTTAATAGTTTTCGAGTTAGCAAATGGATGACCTTAAATTTGGGGGTCAAAGTCAAATATGAGTGCGGCAAAGAATTCCCGACCCGCCTATTACCCGCCTATTACCTACAAACCACACTCATCAGATCTCGCCTACCTGATAGCTTTGAGATATCTGCCATGTTACCAGACTTTTTGGACACCCTGTATATCAGTAAATGTGTGTCTGGTCTACAACAATACAAGACCATATTCTGCTAAAAACGCAAGCTCTAATCAGATCTTCTGGTTAGGAATAACTTTATCACCCCGCTTATATCCGGATCTCGCGTCCAGTGACTACCTAAAGGAGTTTCTCGGCAGCTTGCGTTTCAGCGACGATGAAGAAGTAAAAACTGTGTGGCTTTCCTCACAGACGGCAGACTTCTCGTATGAAGTGCGCATGCAGAAGCTCATTGAGCGCTATGACAAGTGTTTAAATAAACTTGGAAACTGTGTAAAAAATAGTTAAAAGTACGTAGAATCTGGTAAAGAATAAATTTCGAAGATATACATTGTATATAGTGTTTTGTTTTTATTCCAAAATGGGGCTTACTTTAAAAACAACCCTCGTAATAACAAGACTTCAACCATTTCTGAGTTTCTTAACATTTAATAAGTGGGTTTAATTTTAGTAAAAAAATTTACTCTTGGAAATTGCAAAAAAATTCGGCATATTTTGATGAATAAACGATTCAATACGATATCTTTAATATCATTTTAAGCAAAATAAGTATAGTGAAAAATGTAAATTTGAAATGTCACACTGTAAGCGTTTAGAGTTGAGAAACCTAAGAAAGTCACAAAGGGTATCTTCAATAAAAACAGTTTTTTGAAGAGTGCTTTTCTTCTTTAAAATCTCCATCCAACTGACGGGGAGGAAACCAAAAAGTAATCTCTTGACGATAGAAATGACAAATAAAGTAAAGGAGATTTAAAAAAAAAATCTATTTTTTTGAGTTTCTCGTGGGAATAAGTGAAATGTAATATCTCGCATTATCATAAAAAATTTATGAGATGCCTTTAGTTAATAAGTCACCGGAAACTGTGGATGTCATCGCAATTAAAAAATAAACAAGAAACACATTTCCACAAGATTTAATAATATATTTTGCACAGATGCACATTTTAACGACCAAGTCATTATATTCGGCATGTACAAATGATTTTTTTGTAATTTGTTAGGGTATTTTTTGTTCTTAGCAATTTCCACTTATTCTAAAAAAATTAGCATTTTGTTTATTCCGTAAAGTGTAAAATTTTGAAATTATTGAAGCCTTATTTGTCACTTGATTTTAATATGTGATCTGCAAAACTGGATCGATTAAAATTAGAATTTTTAATGTATGCCAGCTGCTCTTTAATTCTACTGTTTATTTTAATTTTAATTATGGGATTCATACGAATGACAATTGCTGGGTAGTTTCTAGACAATTTTTGATACCCAGCTTCAGATTTAGAACTAAATCAATGATTAGCAGTTTTCTATATTCTAAATGGAATTATTTTATATATTGATTTGAGTTTCTTTTTATTAAATAAGAATAATTTTACTGTATGGAATGGGTTACTATACTATCGAAAAAGTTTCATTCTACTATATACACACATTTCTTAACTTTATCGGAATTTGAAGCCATGGGGTCAGTTCAAAACTTATCGACCAGCTCCCATAAAAAAAGATTTTTGTTCTTTGAATTCTGAAATGAACCCAGTATGGATATCGTCATTTTTAGTTGAATCTGATTGGTTATACTGTGTATTGAAAATCAATACCATTCAATGACAGACTGATAAATCCTTGTTGATGCTGCTTGGGTTAGGTGCATAAATAACAAAACGACCGGCATAAAGTTTTCATTGGAACAATAAATTTAATAATTTATTCAATCTATGATGATTGGTGGCGTTAACTATTTTATGATCGGTTCGCTGTGTGGCAGAGATAATAAAGTTATGGCACACTCTTACAAAATGTTATTATATTTTATTTGGACATATAATATAGATATTTCCAAACCTTCTTGCTTGAGATAAACTGTTGTTTTCTTGTTAACAATAAAATACATGAACATAAAATTTGTTAACGTAAATAAGCAGTTGGAATACATGCACGTATATTTTGCATTTAAAAATTGCTTATAATGCGTTTAGATTTTCATAATTTTAATGTGATATAGAGGAAAAGGTGGTACCGTGGCCCCCTGCTGGTAAATTGCCCCCCCCCCCAGTCCAATAAATCAACTATCAATATCAACTAGGAAGTGGTAGAATATCCATTAAAGCAATAACTAGTTACAAAATTTAGGGTATAGATGTCGCTTCCTGTTGATTCCGGTAAAGCAGTAATGGGAACGCAAGACAGTGACGAAATGTTGTGAATGTGAATGTTTTTTGTTTTAATTATTATAGAAGTATGCAAAAGAGGCTGTGATTATAACATATAACTGATAATGTTCCGTCTTTGACATATAGAAGGTAAACTCACCCTATATGTCTTCTTAGACCCTATTATTGTTCTTTGTCAACCCAGTGCTTTACTTTTAATTCGGTCCCCTGTTGTTGTTGGCAGGGGCCATATCAGATATATGATTTGCAATCAACAGTTTGGTTTCATCACTTTAATTGGTGGTGAATGAGGTCGTAGCAGTAACTGTGGTCTCCGTAGCAGAGGCCGTGCTGTCCGTGATAGAGGCAGTGTATGAGGGAGAAGCAGTCGTACCAGAGCCCAGAGAGCGGCTACATCTACGACCAGCAGTAACGGAAGAGGAAGGAAAAAAAGGAAATTATAGATAATGATTTCGGAACGGAAGATATTCTTAACCTGAACGGATTACCTGAAAAACATAGACGTTAATTGTATCTTCTGCGATGGTAGCAAAAGAAAAGGATAGCCTGACTGAAGAATGGGTACAAAGACAAAGGTGGCAAATGTGGGCTCATAGTGATTGTGCCAACCAGAAAGATATTACTGTAGAACCTCGGTGAATCGAATTCCTCCCTAGTTCGAAGTTTCAGTCCATCCCCTTCCGCTCCGTTTCAGGCTAAAACCTCTATAATTCGAAGTAATAGAACCTCCATAAATTGAATTTTTTTTGAGGAAAGTTAGCCTCTATAAATCGAAGTTAACGCAAACAAATTCGCCAACAAATCGAATTTTGTCAATCCAAACTTTTATAAATCGAAATGAGACCGGTTTATCTCTTCCCTATTAGAAGTTTCCATAAGCGGTTCGGATTGGTTTTCATTCCTAAACAATTCTGATTGGCTTCACTGTTAGCAATAGTGAGGTAGAAGGGTGAAATTCGGAATGGAGCTTACTTGAGCATGTACACCATCACTACTTAGTTTGATTGGCCCACTATGATCGGAATTACGGGGGTGGGAGTTAGAGGGAACCAAGTGATCTATGTGGTATTTAGGTATGTAAAGAAGTGAAATCCGATATGCAGATTTCTCTAGGACAAATCTACATTACTATGAAGTTTGGGCCAAATTGTCCCAGTGGGGTCGGAGTTGTGGGGGTGGCAATCACTTGGCATTTAGAACTATGGCAATATATGGCGTGTGATATATCAATTGTTTGAAAATGATGAGAAAGGTAAGAAGATAGGATTCTTTTATATTTTCTAAATACTACGTTTAAGAAAATCAATTTTTGGATAAAAAAAATTGGGGGGTTAAAAAATGCAGATGAAGGGGTAAAAGTAGATGAACTCAGGGCTTCCGCTGCTTTCCTATACTTTCCTCGGGAGGATTGATTTCTTGGTTTACTTAACTTCGAAACATCTAAACTCGATAATTCGAATTTTATTTTACTTAACCTCGATAATAATCGAAGGCCTCTATAAATTGAAGCATTTTGCTCTTCCCTGCTAATCGGCCTCGGTGGCTCAGTGGTTGCGTGGTCGCCTCTGATGCCCGAGGACGCAGGTTCGACCCCGGCCGAGGACGACGAGGATTTTTTCAGGGGGAAGATCCTGAGATTACGCACTTCCTTCGGAAGGGAAGTAAAGCCGTTGGTCCCGTGTAGTCGTTTGCCGGCTGCACGTTAAAGGACCCTTGCGAGGCAAAATTTGCGGCCCCTATAACGCCGTCCTGAAATGACCATGGCAGTTGAAAAGGACGTTAATACCAAACAAAACAAACCAAAGCCTCTTCCCTGCTACTTATTAGTTTTACAATGCCCGTCTGTCCCCTTCATAATTTCTACATTTGGCCCACTATGATCGGAATTACGGGGGTGGGAGTTAGAGGGAATAGTTTACCATAGGAATGTACTACTTCACTGTTTAGTTTGACTTTGATTGGTCAGAGTTAGAGAGACCAACAAAAGTAATGGTATATAAGTAAGCAAAGTATTAAATTTTGATATGCATTTCGTCTAGGCATGATCTACATTACTTTATGAAGTTTGGGCCAAATTTCTCCTGTGGGGTTGGAGTTGCGGATGTAGCAGTCACATGGCAACGTGTGGTGTGTGATATATGCATGTCATTCGGTCGGAAATGATGAAAAACGAAAGAATATAGAACTTGTTAATATATTTTAAATATACGTTTGATAAAAAAAGGAATGGGACCTAAAAAGGGCCGATAATGGGGGTAAAAATAGCTTCCACTATTTTCCTATACCCTCTTCGGGGGGGATTAATTTCAATGCTTTGACTATTGATTGTTGATTTTATTCTTGAATTTAGTAAAATTAATTTTCCACACATTTAAAATGGAAAAAGGGTGCCATAATACCTACACTTGATCTCATCTGATCTATTCGGACTGAACAAAAAAGAAACATGATTATATAAAAATTTTGAGCATTTTATTTATTTCAAAAAATGGTACTTCATGCCAACAAAATACCACATTTTTGCATTATAGTACCTGGATAGCTTATAACTTTTTTTTATTACATAAAAGCAAAATCGGAGGAGGGGGCATTACCACCCTCTCCTCTACTGTTGCAATTTTGTAATAAACGATGCTTGAAACTTATTAAACAACAGTAAATTAACTAACTGCTGCTTTTTTAATGCTTTTCTGTCGCTTCGATTTGTTTACAATCTGTTTCGATGTATCTATAAAAATTACATTCGGCTTCAAGGTGCTTATACTTCATTTTCATGCGGTTTATAACCGTATCCATTACAATCGGGGGAGGTGTTCAAGACTCATTAGAAGAGGGAGGGCGAAAGATGGAACCCTTATGTAGTCCCTTCTTCGTTCACATTACACCAATCAACAAGAGAAAAACCTCCTCTTCCTCATTGGAGCGAATCTTTAATTTTCCGAGCCCCCTAACCAACGAGTGCAATCACGATGCCCGTCGCCTGCCTCTCCTCTTGAGGGTCTCCCCCCGTTTGCCTTCACCTGCCGCCGATGCAGTGGTAGGATCCGTTTTATCGATCGGCGCGAGCGGACTCGCTTTCCTTCAGCGCTGTCTGTTCGTTCAACTCTGCTAGAAAGAAAATCATTCAGGAGACAAACGCAGCTCCCCGTTCGATTGACACAATGGAGAAGAATATTCTCCGTCACTAATAGCTTGAAAGGGATATCTCGGTGGCTTCGAACCCCCTTCCGAAATCTCACACAGAACTCTTATTTCTACCCCCGCATTATTACTATTGTTATTATATTTTTTAATCATCGTTTCATCCAGTGAACATTCCGACTGCCTGCCCCTGAACTCGAACACACAAGTGAGAGACCCGCTTACACCAGAGCATGAGCATTGTTTACTCCACCGCCGTCATTGTATATTCACATCGCATCCAGCATTGTTTACTCATTTGATTACAGCGTTTCGTTTCGTCTCGACGTTCTTTTCTTCGCCTTCCGCTACGCACAAAAACCGTAACTTTTTTTGTTTAATTTGAGATGTAATATCAGCGAAAATGAAGATGAATATTCTCGGTCGAGGTATTTTCTCTGCAAGGCTCCTTTGAAGTAGTGCTCGTAATAAGGGGTACGAAATATCATCGTTTAAAAAAAACACAAACAAAAAAAAAAGAAAAAAATATATTTAAAGGATTTCTCCATCAATCGAAATCCTAAAGGAATAAAAGAGAAGAATTTCAGTTGTTTTTTTTTAAATTTTCTTTCCTACGAAAAATGGGACACTGAGTCAGTTTTTTGTCGGCAGCGTCAGCTCCATTGCTGGATGTAGAGAATCGTTCGGCTCAGCGACGACCTTCATGAGGGGGAGTAAGAGCAGAGGCTGAAGGGACTCCGACTGAATAGAAAATCCCGCCATCATGATGACCCCGAAATATCTCCTAGTTTCCTTAGTCTCAACCGTGTCCATATTCCTAATCGCTGCAGGTGAGTGAAAACGAATCCATATCAAAACTTTGTCTTTCTCCATTTTTCCTTCTTCCTTCCTTCCTTGTCACTTCTATATCGAATCGCTCGCTTGAAACAACAACAGCTTTAGAGTTAATTAACCATTGTAAATGCTTGATAGCAAAATATAAACTAAAAACTCATCATCTATTTAAATAGCAAATACAAAACACTGTAAATTAAACGTGGACGATAAGAAAAAACACAAACGTCTTTTTAATAGAGATCGTTTATTGCTTTAATTTTGATAGTAGAATGAAAGTAAAATTTTTCTCGATGTATTCCGCAAGTTATGTAAAGCTAAGTATATCGATTAAGCGTTCTATTTTTATTTATCTGTATGTTCGTGAGAAGAATAATGGCAACGGCCTTAAAGTATTCTACACCGTAAATTTTAATGTTTTTGAATGCCCGACATCTTTATATAAACATGTAGGTATATTAAAGCGAGCAGCGATGCCAACATGTTTGATCAGTTGATTCAAAAGAAAACGTGATTAAAAATTAAAAAATAATAAATAGAATACCGTATTGTCAATTAATAACTGAAAATTAAATAATTCCTTCAGTTAATTAATATAAGATCAACAATGGATTAAAATTAATTTTTTTCTTCAGAATATGCGATAAAATGTGTAATTATTTTTGAATACCGTAAAGTAATTTATTAATTATTCGTATAGTAAAATAAAATATACTGTTCTTTTTTCTGTTAAATTTCTTATTACTACTATTCGATTTCTTTAAAAACAAATTTAAAATTAAAATATAACATTCTCTCTTCTTTTAATAAGAATTTGACTCCAGATTCACATTCATTAAAGAAGTCTTCGTGTGCATTGTCTCCACGAGAATAAAAATTCATTTCAATCTGTTATTAAAAAGCAAACTAAATTTATTAAATTCCTGTCAGGCCAAAAGAAAAAATATTTTTCATCAGATACTACGAAAGACCTTGTATTTCCTCATATTGATGTACATTTCTTATACTTGTTAATAATAATACTTCTGTAAGATTTATTAAAACAACAGTTTGTAAATGCGTCAAGTTTTTCCAAAGTAATGAAAGTCAGTTCTAAGGGAGTTCTTTAAGTCAGTTGATGAATTTTTTATCACTCATTGTGAACAGGCTTGTAAAGTTCGTAAAAAAGTATAAGACCATGCAATATTTTGGAATTGAGCAATTTGTTATTTTTTTTACTCTGATTGATTTATCGACTTTTAAACAGTGTCCCAACGGTTCACGTAGAGTATGGAAAAACTGATTATAGAACCTCAATTCTGATGAGAATCATCCCCATGTATGTTATCCTAAATGTTAACATTACGGAGATATTAACGATTTTGTGTTTTTGTCAGTAACCCTTACCTTATTCTGTTAAAATGTGTGTTTTCGGGAATGTATGCCATTTTGAGGAACTTGGTTAGTGGAATTGTATTCTTTGGGCAACGTCGTATTAAATTACATAAAATGGACGAATTGCATGCATAAAATTTTTCGGAAATCTTGGTTAAAGTAGGAAGTTCGGAGAACGACTGCCATGCCACGCGAATGACTTATTAAATGTACTTTTTTCCCTGACAGTCTATTAAATAGAGAAGTTTTTAAAATACGTACCAATGTTGCTAACTTGATTTATTTTGTTTAGATTTCTGAAACTTCACAACTCAGAACTTCCTACTTTAACCTTGATTTCCGAAAAAATCTATTCATGCAATTCGTCCATTATCTGAAATTCAATATACTACATTGCCCAAAGAATACAATTCCACTAACCAAATTCTTCTAAACGACACATATTCCAGAAAACACACATTTTAATGGAATAAAGTAGGGGCTACTGACAAAATCACAAATATCTCCATAATGGTAACATTTCGGATAACATACATGGGGGTGATTCTCATAGGCATTGAGGTCTTCTACTCAGTTTTCATTTTGGACTTGTACCGTTGGGACACCCTGTATAAATTGTATGCAAAAAAGTAAATGCAAACAATGGATAGAAAATAACAATATTTTCTGTTGACTTCATCTGTAGAAAATAACAAAATCAAACATTGCATGTAAAGGAAATATAAGGCCAGTTATGCCGAAACACAGTTTATAGTCCCTCAGTAACTAATAGCCTTCCCGTTCATGGAAATTATTTTAGACAATCGATTCGGCATAAAGTTCGCCAATCTTTGAAGCACAGTCGGCTTAAATTTGTTCCATTCGTCCTTGATTACTACATCTAGTTCATTAACATACGAGAACGGTATTATTTGCATAAACCCGTTTCGCTAACAACCCCCATACGTTTTTCATAGAGTTTAAGTCAAGGCTGCATGATGGATTGATTTTCTACTTTTTGAACCACTCTGTCGTTCTATGACACATGACATGAAGCATTGTCCTTTTGGAACATCCAATCATTTCTTGCAATTAACGGTGTAAAATGGTATTAAATGATCATACAACATGCCCGGATATTGTTCAGAGTTCATGTTGCCGTTAATTCGTATGAAACCGGTCTTTCCAGCATACAAAAATGCCCCCCAAACCATCACAGAACCACCACCCATTTGATGTCTAAATCGTTCCTTTGATTCTCAAATCATGACAGTAGCAGCTCCAGCTTTCAGGACAATCTAAGTTGAATTTCTTCTCGTTGAAACAAGCTACAGACTTCCACTCTTCTGTCCACGAAATGTGTTCGTGGCTATTGAAGTCGATTTGCCTTATGCTGTTCTGTTAACTTTGGTATGGCTGTCATCTTTACGTATTTGTACTCTCTTGCAATCGCTCTCGTTGACATTCCTTTGATTGTGGAGAGTCGAAAGACCCGTCGAGTGTCTCGCGATGTGAGTTCGTTTTTTAGTCCCGTATTCATCTCTTTTTTCAATAACATTGTTTACTATAGTCTAGAATTGTCCTGTAGCTCTTGCTAGTTCTCTCTCGGACTTTCCAGAGCAATGTAGTAATACTTGTGTATACTTGTCGGATTTCTTGTTCAGAGAGTTCCGTTCCATATTGATAGTGAAGAGATTAGGAATGGATATATATTTATAACTGTTCAACTTGTTGCAATATGCATCTCCTTACACTCCTATTTAGTCTTGAGCATGATCTGCTTTTCTAATTATGCCTACAAATTATTTGTGTATCTGGTCTTATAATTTCTATACAGGCAATTTCACGTTTTTTGTTATTTTTTAGGATTGAAAGCACTATACACATATACAATCTATTGTTTCCAATTCGTTTTGTGCTTCTCGTGTATGTGTAGGATTCTTTCAATCAAATGGGATATAAGATAAATTTTTGACTTATATTTTCTTTACGCACCTTATTTTACTTGCAAGTTTGTAGTTTCATTTCTGATGTAGACACCGATACTCATTTCAGGGAGAAAGTCTGAAACTGAGCTTTCCTTTCTGGAAGAAAAATGAAGGTTCAACCAGACCTCGGCATCCGTAAAATCTTCCTCTAAATCTCTTTAAGCTCTTCGGGGACGCATTTTTCGGAAAGGATCATGGAAATTTAAAACTATAATAACTAGCATAGCAAAAACATAATTCAAAGTAAATAGAATGACCGCTTCTCGTAAGAACAATAGAAAACGTATTAAAAAATTCCAATTTCGTACTTATTAGAAATGGCTAATAATGTACGGTTCAATGTCTCCGATGGGCTTAAGGGATTAGCCATTCACCGATGGGGTTGCGTCGGCCTAATCCGTTCCTGAGTTGACAGCTACATGAAATTCGTTTCTTTTATCATATCTCTCATAAAATTGAAATGAGTTTGTTGTTAAATAAACCTGAAGGTATTTAGGAATTGAGATGTTTTAAAATAGTTACTTTGAAAGAAATAAATTAGCCGCAATTTCGATGAATTTGTGCTATTATGTATTTTTTGCAAAAGCATCTTAAGTTTTTTTTTCCACATTAAAAGGTAGAATTACGAATTATATCGTTTAAAAACTTTAAAGAAGGCTAATAAATAAAATCTACAATCAGGTTAGCAAGAAGAAATATTTAAAACTAAATTTAAATTTTTTAACAAATATATCAGCTTTATTCATTTGTTTAAACCACCACCCACACTGCAACGCAGAAGCAGTAGATTCCTATTAAACAATTAAGAATAATAACCTCTGACATTTAATATATTTTAAAATTTGAAAATGCAATATTCTTTCTATATCCAATTAAAAATATAATTTTATAAATCAAATTTTGGGAGATTTCTTTAAAGTAACAAGTTTTACTTTACTTCTATTGATCAATTACGTTTCCAAGACATCTGCCAAAAGCTAAAGAAGATGCAGTATTTGTATGAATATGTAACTTGAACACCGATTCCTTGATGTCTTCCTAGAAAAAATTGCTTAAAGTTTAAATACTTTTTCACCTTAATGTTCAGTCCAGTATTTCAAGTGAGAAATTAGAAAACCTGATTTAGCTACATTGGATTCTGAGAAAGAATCCAGTCGGGGCAATCTGCTAAAATTATTTTGATTGTATTTAAATTTATTCAGGAGCGTCAAGCAATTTTGGTGAGGAACTTTAGTCACCACAAAATTTAAAGGAAAACAAAACTTGTTTGAAAAGAGCTGTGGCATTAAGTGGAGCTGGAAGCCAAACTTCAATTGTCTTTTAACAGTTTGACAATTCATCAAGCAACTGGTCAATGTCTTTGAGAATAAGCACACTTTGAATAAAAATTTGGTCATTTGATTTTTGTTTATTAATGGAATGATGATAGACTCATTGTGAGTATATATTTAATAATAGAAGAAAGAAGTAACTTTAAAATATAAAAAAATTATAAATGTATAAAATGTAAATAAATCATTGTTTAACCATTCTGTTTCCAGTTTAATTAAAATTCAACCTGATGACGAGCAAAAGGCTTGAAAACGTTCGTTGATATATAACCCAATAATATCTCAACTTTGAAAAGCCTCTATTTTATTTATTTATTTAAGTTATTCATGTCTCTCATTACTAAATATTTATTAACAAGGTGTCTATCATCATTTCATTAATAAACAAACATTTGGTCATTATTGTCCAATAAATGAAACTTGTTTCCTTCGAAAATTTTATTGAGTATTTTTTAAAAGCTGTATTTTTAACTCAATTCAAAGAGAAAATTTGTAAAATATTAAATCTCAGAAGCTTCATTTACACTCCTAGACCAAATTATAAACTCGCATACATTTTGCACAAAACGCTAATGGAAAAGAAAAAAATTACTTTACAAACTTGATAGGCAAACGCATTCAGCTATCAAATGACCACTAAAACTTGTGTCACATAATGTTTTCATAAATCTTTTCAAAACTTGGAAAAAAAACATGAAGACATTGTACAATTTCAGTTTGGCCTAAATTATAAACTCGTCCTGAATAAAATGGTTCTGTCCACTTTATGTGAATGGATTTAAGCATTTTAGAATAAAATTAGGAATAGCAGATTATTTGATATTCTGATTAACTACTTATTTTGTGTTTTCACAATGCCACGAAGAAGTGAACTGAAAGAAGAAGAAATTCGTAAAACTTGGATACTGCATGGCGCTGGGATGTCCCAGGAACAAATTGCAGTTAACAAACTTCAGTGCGCTGTCAGAGGTGTACTAATAAGAGGACTTGGTGGGCAAGGTGAAAAGGCGATCGTCTAGGAAGAAAATTCTCAACTCCAGAGCTGAATCTCATGTTTGCCACCTTGCAACTGAGAGATCTCTTTCTGCTGCCTGTATTGTTGATCTTCTTGCCCTGGACTGTTCTCGACGAACTGTTTCTCGTGTATGACAGAGATATCCATTCATTTATCATGTAAAGATTAGAAGGAAACCGACCTTGCAAGAAGTTCATAAAACAGCACGTTTCAACCTTGCTAACGAAAATATGTCCTCACGTGAGATATGGAACGTTTATTTGATGAAAAGAGTTTAAATCTAGACGGACCTGGTGGATGGGATGCTTACTGGCATGATCTACGAAAAGAAAAGATGGTTCAAATAAGTCGTCAAATGAATGGTGGTTCAGTTATGGTCTCATTTTTTTCTATGGGTAAAAGTGACCTGGTAAATGGTTGATGATCGATGAATTCCTTGAAATATTAGGAGCTTCTAGAACAACAACTTGGAGCTTACGCTGACATTCTTGGAGAAAAAAATTAGTTATCAATAAGATAATGCTCTCTGCCACAACTTAAACATGATGAAAACATGGTTTCATGTAAATCATATTAACATTGTAGCCTGGCCATAATGTTCCCCGGACTTCAATCCAATTTAAAATATCTGAAGACAGCTTTCACGCCAGTTTACAGAGATCAAACTGTTCAAACTGTTCAAGAACAGAAAAATGCAATTATAGATAGATGGATGGAAATATCCAATGCCAAACAGAATGTTTTAATCATCATAAATAATGAAGGCCCCACGAAGTATTAAATATGTGGAAACACTTTTGTTTTGTGGAGGCCCAACGGGAGGCTTCAGAAAATTTCCCAAGCTCTTGAGACACGTACCCTCGTGAACTGCGCAGGAGGACAGTTCACCGTAAGGAATGGGCTGGTTGTACGTGGTTGACTTTATAATTTTGGTTAAGCTGAATGTACATCTTTTATGTTTTTCTTCAATTTTTTAAAAAATTGTGGATGCAAAACGTGACACAAGTTTTAGTGGTCATTTGATAGTTGAATATCAAGTTTGTAAAGTAATTTTTTCTTTTTCATTAAAGTTTTGACCAAAATGTAACTATTATTTTTTTCAGGAGTGTATTTAAGATTTAAATGGTAGCGTGATTGATTTAAATAAACTTTCATATCATCTTAAAAATTTAACATTCATTCCTCCAGCCTTCTTCATTTGAAATATTTTCTAGAATTTTTTTCAATGCACAATAATACCATTCGGATGGCAAATCCCATGACTTCGATTCACACAATTTAAAGTTTCAATAAAAATCTCTATTTGTCATTGTTTTCTCTATAATATCTGCTTAGATAAATTTGTTAAAATCGGCTGGATCTTTTTGTTTCTCTATATTTATCATTATTTTTCTCTATTAGAAGAGAATAGAGAAAAATTAATTATTACCTATAATTAAATTTAAACTATCTACGCAGAAAATGACCCTAGCATTCTGATGATTGTTGGAATTCAATTCAATTAACGAATCAATAAGTAACTAAGATAATAGAGTATCGTTTTATTTTGTTGCTTTGCCAAGAGGATCACTAATTGTTTTCAATAATCAATTGACAATAATTAACAATTTTAATACTTTCAAATGTTTTTATTTTACTTTTCGAAAAATGACGTAAGAACTTTAAAATATAAACAAAATTTTGTAAGGAAAACTAAATGTATTTAGATAAAAGGCTAATGGGGAAATCAAATTGCACATTGCTCTTTTATTTTTATTTCTCCTGTTGAATACAAAAATTAAAATTATTTCAATTTTTCAGATGAGACTATGCGTTCTTTTGAATATAGATTTATCCATTTGTTATATTGATAACCTATTGACTTGATAAAATTAAATATTAAATTTCGTTCTTCGGCCTCCCTCGCGAACCACATTAAAAATCAATGTTCGTGCAGTTAAATAATTCAAGGCATTCATCTTACTGCAAATAGTCGACATTATGAAGGAGACCAACTCACATGATTGTGCATGATTCGGCAAATTAACGAATCCTGGGAAAATCTCTCTGGATTACCGATCACCATATTTCAAACGGCTGCATTCTAGTGGCATACAACTATTATTGATTTCTTGAAATCATTATTTGTATTTCTCGGATGAGAGACCGCTGACCGCAAAAGACCTCAGGAAAAATGGCTCGACATTTTCAGCGCTGGACGCGATAACACTATGAGGAAATTTTGAGCTGCAGGGGAAAAAATAGTAACGAATACATTCCAGTTAATTAAAAATCGATGTTTGCTAATGATCTCAAAAAAAAAACAATATTAAAATGTCAGCTATATATTTAAAACGTAAATATGGATTGCCACAATGTTATGGCTACCAAATGTGGACATTTGAAAGATTTCAACCATTTTCAAAATGGTTCATTCCCGGTACCATATTTATTAATTGGCTAAAATAGTAATTTATATCCGCTTCTATCTCGTCATTACGATTGGTTTGATATATTACTTAATATATCTCTCCATTGAAAATTGCTTGGTGGGGTCGTTACCCTTTCGTTTCTCTTTTTAGATATATTATGATGGAAAAAACGCAATTAAAAGTTACGTTATTTTACATGAAACGGTCTAACGGAAAATTTTAGAAAAAAAACAAAAAACAAGTAAAGTTTTAAATTAATTATAACATGTTTAAATAACTAAAATAGCAGAGAGATATGATGAAAAATTAAACACAGAAATATTTTTTATTGTCGATTCCAGATGCAAACCAAAAAACTATAAATTTAAATATCTCAAAATATACATCTCCTTGACTGATATGCCTGTTTGCGCAATTTTTTATACAAATGAGGAATACCATTTTCGGAATGCTGTCAAGCGTCCTTATAATGATACCCTAAATCTGATTATTTGTTTGAAAGTGCCGGAATGAAATTTGTATTAAAAATACAGCATTTTAAAACCGTGAGTCAGATTCAGAGTTCCATTACATCCAAAAAGGCATTCCTGCATAGCAGAAAAAAGCAGTGTATTAGTCAAGAAAGATTATATTTTGAAAACTAACAAGAGTTTTGCTACCATTTTTGTCGCAAACTTTTGAGTTGCACTTATACAATGAGTTAGATTCTTGTCGTCTGCTCCCTTCCAGCTTATATTCTATAGGGCTTTTTCTATTGGAATATATATTTCAATTTATTTTACATAATGGAAATGTTTTTACAATATTGAATAAATTTCTTAAAAATAATTTTCATTTAAGTATTTCAATTTCAATTATTGCACACAATAGTATCAGGATTAGAAAGAAGTTTCATTGATCTGCATTACATTTAACTGACAATGATATTAATTTGGAATAATTAACGACTAACGATGCATTAAAATGTATATTTTTAGAAGATAACTGTATTGCAGACTTTTCTCCGATAAATAATAAAGGACGATCATACGGATAACATAGGCCAACGATGAAAAAGCTTTTTAAATGAATTTGCCCTTTCTTATGGTTTTTTAGTTTGCTGAATCCGAATCTGCTTTTTCCTATCACGTCACGTTTCCAAGTTATGCGGTAGACTGCAATGTTAAAGTAATGGCTGTGAAGAGAAGCGGCTGAAATATTAAAGTATCCATATTTTGGGGCCACAAGGAAATTTATCAGGTCTCAAACTCTGAATTATTTAAAATGTTTCATTGAAAAAAAGAAATCTGTGACTGACAGGAAAAAACTGAGGTCAGCTACAGACTCAGCACAAAAATGTATACGAATCAGCTCTTAACGTTAAAAAAGTTTTTAAAAGTTATTTTTTGTTGGCCTGTGTAATTTTCATAAGTAAACAAATACTGCATAGATGAGTTTGAGAATGTCCCATGTAAAATGCCCATGGGATCGCGAAATGAAAACCGGATTTATAAGCAAGCAAAATATCATAATACATTTGTAGACAGTCTGCATGTAAATATATTCTTAACCATATAATTAGAATAATAAAATAATAGGCTCTCTCCAAAAAATAAAAATTAGTGGGAAGGTTAATAATACTTCAGATTTTGGTTCCTTTCCGTTATTAAGTAGCGAAGAATGGAGCACTTAATGGTTTTACAATGCCCGTCTGTCCGCCCCCTTCATATTTTCCACATTTTTTGACGTAGAAGGTTGAAATTCGGAACGTACGAGGGCATTTTGAAAAGTTTTGCCTCTCCTATGCGATGGTTTCAGCAATTTGCGAGATACGAACGTGGAACTCGTTTGAAAGGGAAGCCTAATTCATTGACCGTCACGACATCTAGCAGTACCCATTTACAACATCACGCATATGCAGAATAGTTGAGAAAATGCCGACGTACATAGACAATACTGAAACAACTTGCTGTGATTGAATTCCTCACCGCGGATGATTGTGCGCGCATAGGCTTTCATCGAAGAATGATTATCGTCTACGGTAACGTATATGTGGATGAGCAAAAGTGTAAAAGGCATCAATCCAGGCACAGCACAAGCCTGCATGGCCACCCCGCAGTGGACGATAAGTAATATCTGAGTGGTCATCGTTACACTAATGATGAGGAGGTGGGAGCACATGATTTCTTCGCTGACGGAATGAACAAACGTGGCGCAAATATGTGGACTGGGATGTTGACTAACAAGGGAAGTACACCAACATGTACCTCATAGATTCCCACCAAATTAAAATTTGTTACTCATCTGAAGTACTATTGATGCTTGCAAAATAAGAAAATGCGAAATTTTGTTTCTTTCAAAATGAACCGCGAAAACGAAAAAAATTTGACCACACATAGCCATACAAAGACTCTATTGTTAATGCGGTGTATGTGTGTGTGTGTGTGTGTGTGTGTGTGGGTATGTGTGTGTATTAATGTGCTTGACGGAACCTCTTTCTTCCACTACTCAGCAATAAGCACGAATCCATTTCACATGAAAGCAATGAAAGTAGTAGCAGACAACAATTGAATGGATTCTCGAAGTTTCTAAACAAACTTAGTTTTGAAAAATAGATTATTAAAACTAACTAATTGCCTCCCAGTGAAAAAATCCATTTCATATAGTAATTAATAACTATTTCTTTAATTTATTATGTCATTTTATTAATTAATTTGTCAATCTTCGTAAATTTTCCAAAGTTGGCGTCTTGTGAGACGAGAGCAAGGCTGTCGAGTGATATGTTGCGTTGGTGAGTGGGATATATATGGCGGTTTTATATAATTTTAAATAAAAATAATATTCATGGATGCTTACCTCATCGTATAAATTATTCAATTTAAATTTTGATTTAATAAAATGGGAAGGTTAAAAAGAGAAGATAAAGAAACAAAAATAGATGAACTCGGGGCTTTCGCTACTTTCCTATGCATTCCTCTAGGGGGATTAATTTCTTGTTAAAATGTGTATTGCTTTTATGCTCTGGACATATTAGCAATAGTTAGCGCTCTGTATATTAAAACTTATAAAAATGTATTTTTCTGCAAAAATAAAAAAAAGAGCTTAATTTAGTAGAACAGTGTTACATTTATCTTTCAAGTTTCTCACATATAATTCAATGTTTAGATTATAGAATACTAGAGAGTATTTGTTATATGTTAATTTAAAAAGCATTAATTGGTTTCTTGAATGTTGATAGAAATTTTTAAATAAAGTCTATTTTTTCGGCAATTGAACTACATTGAGCACCTATAAATAATCATCCTCATTATTCATTAGTTTGAATATTTTTCATTGTAAATTTTTTTGGCTTCATTAAAGTTTCCACAGTTTCATTTTATTCTTTAAACAGTTTGTAAATTTTCGCTAGGTTGCACAAACATGAGCTAGCGTAGATCGCATTACTCACTATTATTGTATATATTTATTCACTCTGGTGTAGAATAAAATAAATTTTAGAAGCTTTCGCGTAAACGATAGCTGGGAGGTTGCGCCGGAAAGCAATTTTTATCGCATTTGATCTAATTTTAAAAAGAGCTCTTACTTTTCAAAACACATTCTATATTCAGGCTTTTGCTTCTTGATATTACGATGCCTTAAAAAATCTCTAATTTCATCAGCTTAGTTGCCACGGGATAGAGAGGCCTTTTCGGAGCAGACTTATTTAATCAAGACGGTTTTGCGCAAAGCGATAGCTTGCTTCTTAAGCAATAATATTTTTTTATTTTTTATTTTATTTTTTTAAGCAAAACGCAACCGCCTTTCATTGCTTCTTCTTTACTTAATCCAAGAAACTTAATCCAAAGTAATTGCAACAGGATATGAGGAAAAATTTTTTATTCTGTCGATAAAATTTTAAAGAGTAGTTCAACAAGAATTTTTATTAAGAAAGGATATTTAATAATTCGATTTTTTAAAGATATGAATTTGTGTCAAGTTTTTTCTTAAACCTAAATGCGTGAATTACGTTTATGTTATCACGAAGGGATACTGACTGATATTATAATTGCTACTTTTGAAAATTCTAAGATTCTTTTCGCGTTAATTATACATTTTAAAATGGTGTTATCATTCAGATATATCTTGAAGAGTGTTTTTTTTAAATTTATTTTATTCAGTTGCTAGTGTTTATTTAAACCTAATGAGCGTGCTCTTGAGCCTAATAAAGTATAAAAGATATTTTATATTTTCTTCTCATATGACTTGATCTAAAATTAAGACGAAAGTACAAAGCAGATTGAAGCTAAAATTTAGCAAGAAGTTAAAAGTTTGTTTTATTACTCGTGTCAACATAATTTTGGCGTTATTTCTCTTGCTTTGAGGTGTTTGCTGTCACTGAATGTCAACGACGTTATTAAAACCATGTTATTTACTGAAATATGAATGCGGGCAAAAAAAAATCTCCATTCCGACACGAAAGTAATTGTTTTGTAAACAAAAGCAAAAAATTAATGATACTAACAACAACACTTCGTGACACAAAGCTTTAAATTGCATTTCGAGAGATAATGTTTCTTCTAAGATTTCGTGCTACTTATAACAATTATTGCAATTGGGCATAAGTATCTTTAAAACCGGTTTGCATTCTATCAAAACTGGCAATTTTAATTAACGAAAAAAGATTTTATAAAGCGATTTGTCTTATAAATACAAATTAATTTTTAAATAATGTTAATATGCGATAGGATTCTAGGGAATATATTAACGTTTTAGTTCTTCTTGATAAGATCACAAATTAATCATAACGTTTACCTTTGTTATGTATTATAATATTTCAATTATTCCCGTTGCAAACAAATTTACATAGTTATTTTAATTCTGAATAGTCTACTTAAACTTCAAAAGAATATGACATTCCTTTTTTTTAATCCTTAATCGACATTTCAGTACTTTGCAATAACACAATATTTCAGTTTTCAAAAAAATGTGTTTAATTAAAATTCGCAGGAACGAGAGAGCTTTATGCTCCTAAAAGAAAAAAAAATTCGTTCTCTATGAATTTCTGCAATGAAAGATTCACTTGGAACATTAATTGCATTTTATTATTTACAATGATTAAAGCTAACAAAAAGAAATCTCAATATTATATGGAGAAAAAGTCCCAAAGAAACTGTAATAACACGAAAATAATTAAACGGTCTCTGAGTTAAACTAATATTATATAAGTTTTATAGTACTCCTAATCAAATATACCGGGTGTCCCTCTTTTAGTTCGCTATATCTCTGAGATACCGTGTTTTTTTCGAAAATATGCCCTACTCCTAAAATAAGCCTCAGTCAAGATCGATGAAATTTATTTCAAATGATAGGCCTTATTTATGGCTGTACTGAATTACCTATTCTGATCCCTAATTGGCCGTATTTGAATTCGTGGAGGATGCCCAGGGCAAGAATCTCACGGTTTTCTCGCTCCTTCGACACCTCTAATCATCACCCAGGGCAAGAAAGATAATATTGAACGGTTTCAGGCATCTCTGTTCTTGAAAACGAGGAGGCCTGGTGCACACAAGCACTAGGGAAGCCGACTTGCGATGCCGCCAATTGTTTTGCGAAGTGGCCAAAGAGGTATGCTAATATGCCAGCACTCACCGCGCTAAAGACATGAAGATCTTCCTTGCAGAGAGAAAACTAGATCGAATGATGCTTCCCGTAAAAAGGATTGCCTATCTCAGACTCTTGATATTGCAATAGACAAACCATTCAAGGATCATTTGTTTAATGATTACACTGAAAACAAAATTGAGAGAAACCAGCATGGGGCCTGCCCTAAAAGTGATTGTGATTTATGTGAAGAATTCATGGGATAAAATCACTGACAACTGTGTTGCCATTGCACTACGAGCAGGCTTTGGACAAGAAGTGAGAGCTATAATGCTACACATGAGAGATTGGACCAACTTCTACAAGAATTGGAATCGTAAATAATGCAGATTTTGAATCTGGAAAGTTATGACGATATCCATGAATGAATATAAGACATCTCCTGAAAAAAGCCCTAATGCATCTTTTGGAGTAAAAATAAATAGCTACGGTATTATTTTTGAGAGAACACGGTGGTTGAGCAACTAAGTGTCACGATGCATATATTTGTGAAAGGAAGGTTCTGTAGTTTCAAATGAATGCCGGTTCTGAAGGAACCTTTCCGCAATTTTGAATAGGTCATTGAGGAAACCAAGCTCCAAAATCATAAATTCATGTGACTTTTTTCCTAACCGGATGTGCGAAAAATAGTTTTTTAGGCCGCCATTTCTTGGCTTGGACGGGCTAAAAACGCGAATCACAGCAACAACAGTGAAAACTGTAACGTGGAGAGAGCGTGGGAGGAATATGGGTAGCGTATAGATATTGTTCGAGTAATTGTTCGGAGCACATTTGTAATATTCATTAGTTTTTAATAAAGAGGTTTGTTGAGTTTAACAGTTTGAATACTTTCAGGAAAAGCCAGAAGAGACATTTTGTTATATCATGTTTTGTTGAGTGACTCGAGTCGAAGATAGTCACGTTTAAAACTGAAGAGATTTTGCTGTAAAAGAGATCATATGACACGAAAGATTTAATTGTTGGAATCATAGATTTTGTTGATTGACCCATTTAATTTTCTAAAGAAAGTAGGATTCTCTAGTATCAAATTTAAATGACTTTACGTGTTTGACTTACCTTTCAGAAGTTATACTTACCCGATATTAGTGTTTATTTGTAATGTTACAACGATTTGGATTTTGTATTTGTAGTTAGTTTTGCTAATAATAAAGAGGCTAATTCTTTAGAACTCTGGACATCCTGTTATTTTGAGTGAATTACAAAATAATAAGAAATAGAGCCTATACGACCCAATAAGAGAAGAGAAAGTGGGCAAACGAAACAAGATCAAGTCGGAGGTTGATAGTCGATTATATTTAATCGGAGTTAATGATAAGGTATATTTTCAGATAATGATAAGTGTTTCCGAGGAGGTATTGAGATGGTTGGGCATGTTATAGAGAATAGAACCCCTTCTCAAACCTCATGTTGATGCCGTCCCCGAGTATTTCGTTTTCCCCCCTAAATAATTACTTTTATTTCATAGATGAGTACCCGTTTACCTGGAGCAAACCTAGACCATAGATTTATTCAGAAGAATTACGATCCTGAGCCTGTTGAAGTCGTGGATTTCGTTTTTATCGAAGAACAATATCGGAGTCTGAGAGAGTTCTAAAGTAAAAGATTTAACCCTGAGTAATTTATTGAAACTAAGTCTGAATTTAAATAAAGGAAGAATATATAAAAAAAGATTTTGTTACGGAGCAAGCTGAACAAAACAGTCTGATCGCAAATGAAATATAGCAAACTAAAGCGGAGACATTCTTTTATGGATATCCAGTAAATTAATCTTCAGAGACAGTGAAACAAGTCCCATGCATTAAAATTTCGCAGCATCTGCTTCAAACATGCATGTTGAGCTTTCAGACGATTTCAAAAGTGAATGCAAGAGGCCATATTCAGTAGCGTAAGACTTTCAACATGAAATGACACATAGAACAACGTATAATGTTTAGAAAAATTTATATATTGTTTTGTGGTGTTCTAAATTTATGTATTTAAAATATAAAGGCAAATTCTATGAATAATTTGAGGAAACATCTGCTATAGAGTAAGTTACTACGTTCTTAATAAATCAAATAATTAAAATTTGTTCAGTTAGAATAGGAGAAACTGTCTAAAAAAATAAAAAAAAAATTCAGCTGCAAGGTTTGTCATAGTCTCTGAAGGAATTTTTCATTATTATTTTTTTTTACAACAGCGTAAGAATTTCCATTCAATATTTATTTTTAAACGAATATTAAATGCAATCATCATATAAGTCATAATGAAGTGATAAAAAGCAGTTACAAAATTAGTGTTTTATTAAGCTATCGATTAATTAACATCTACTACTTTCTGCGCTATCTGTTTGTTATCAGAGACCTTGGTTTCCTATTGATCACTGAGAGCGACAGTTATCTTATTTAGTGAATTTGTTGAAAGGCGTATAAAGAATTTCCTGGTTGTGCGTGACTGTTCTATTCTAAGGATCGTGAAGGGGAGGTCTGCATTACATTTTCACTGCTACGTTTTCAGATATTAAATGCGTTTGCGGTATTGAATGTTTTTAAGCATTGAAAATTTTTTAGAGATATGCTGCCTGGCCACTTTATAAAGTACTGTATATCCCCGTTTTGCACAGTATATTCGTCCAATGCTCTTTCCTGACCTATCAGGTGAGCGTAGAATGGCGAAAGTGATATAACGGACTTTGAACGAGGCATGACAGAAGGTCCCCGGCAAACTGGAAGTAGTATATCAGAAGAGACTGTTCTCTGCAACTTTTCAGAGAACCAGTTACAACCAGATGAGAATGCGTGGTACGATGTTAAAAGCGCAAGCCAGTTCACGAATAGATAGGATACGTGAGCCTCATAACTTTTACTTATTTTTGATGCTCTATCCGAATCTCAAATCAAAATCAAAAAATTCGAAAAAATTGGCAAAAGATTTCGCAAATTCAGTAACGATGCTTTTTAGCATCATTGAAAACAGGACTTATTAAGCTAATGATTAATTAACATCTACTTTTTGCGCTATATGTAGAAAGGTCTCAAGAATGGTGCAGCAAACACTAAGCATGTACTCATTGGCGGCCCTGAAGAAAGAGAGCACTAATTGATGAGTGAGGTCGAGGAGTATGACTAATTTTGTTAAAGAAAACAAACAGTCCATAATTATCGAAATCGCTTCACAGTTCAAGGTTAGCAAAAGGAAACATATCGGTATGTACCATTAGGCATTTTGTTCTTTCATCATCTTATCCATTGTCATATTTAATTACCCTTCTATTTTATCCAATGTCATAGTTCCTTTCTTTTTGCTGTAATCTTATTCTATGTACCACACGCAATAATAACCATTAGCTTAGACGAACAAGACCTCAAAAGGCAGCTTAGACGAACAAGAAAGGATCAGTAACATTAGCAGTGAAGCATCGATGATTGAAAAAAAGTCGCTTAGTCGGATGAAACGAAGTTCCTGTTGCTTGTTGTTGATGGCAGAATCCATTTTTGAAAAAACCCCCAGCATAATCCACAGACCCTTCCTGCATGACGACAACCCCATAGTGGTGGTGCTATGGCGTGGGGAATCTCTGCCTGACACATCTTGGACTTCTTGATACACCTAGATACAAATGTGAATGCAACAGTATACGTAAACGTCACAGTTAACCAAGCTCTTTCGTTCACTTTCAACGTGTATCTTGGAACAGATGGATACTTCTAACAGGATTATGTATCATGAACAGCTCATGTTGCAATATCTGAAATCGAATCCTTATTGAATGAGTTTTGCAATGTACATGTTTTGAGACTTTCATCGAATCTCCTGAAGCATGTGATAAATTCATGTCTGCATGGTATTTCTTACCTCCACAACGTTATCGGCACTTTACTGAATGAATCCCTGTCCAGAGAAATTAGTGGTTCCTCTACTTGTAGGTTGTACCTAATGAAAGGGCCAGAGAGTATTCTATAACTGATGATTCATAGTGACAATTTGGATAAGCAGAAAATTCGGTAATACATTTTTTTATTAGATCTAACAAGTATTAATACACCCATTCAAGCCATCTCTCCTCAATCTCCACTTACACTTATTCCAACCTCTCCTGACCAATGACTGACATATTGCTAGAACTCATTTTTATGGAATCGCTTTCAAGTACACGACATAGATGTATCTCCCATTTTTAATCGAAACTTGTGTTTTTTTATGGTGGCCAGTTTTGACATTTGTAGTTGTACCGGGAGAAAGAGTTTCACTTTCGTTTGGTGATAGAGATCTGAAAAGCATGGAAGTTTTCATTTGGTAACAGCATTTCTACAATTTTCTATTATTGAAGTAAACGAATGGTCTTTGTAGAGTGCGCAAATAAATGAATGTTGTTTGTAGAGTGCGTAAATGAATAAAAATTTAAGCTTTGCGCTGTTCGATTTCGCACGTTTCCAATTTTCACTAAAAATATGCTAAACGTTGGACAAACTAATGAATTAGTCGTGTTTGATATTAAAGACGTTGGCCCCCTGTGTGTATTGGCGACGCAAACGTACCAGCCTTCCAGATATATTAAAAAACATGACAGCATATACAATTAAAATTTAAGCATCTTCTCCTAAATAACGTAATGGATACATGTGTAAGCTAAATGGCAGAAACATACGAACATAAAAGAAGAAAAAACTGCTACGAAAGCTAACGCAAGGCTGAATCTGCATCTTCGTAATCCCTTTTGTATTGGTAAAGCTCCAATCGTTATTCGCTTGATAGCCCAGTTGAATGAAACACTGAGAAAACAGCGTACAATGAGCATAAAACCTTTTTTGCTTATGAGTGGAAATATGTCACGCGATTTTCCAGCTTAGGTTTATGGGCAGAGAACGCCCAAAGAAGCTTACGATTCGGGCTGTGTAATTCCATCAGTGAAGCACGGTGGCTCTTTCATCACAATTTGGATAGTCATATTATGGTTTCAGTGATTATCTGAAAAGACAGAATGACTGAAATGGAATATGAACAAACTTTGAGCAAATATATATCCAATCATTGACGTAGACCTTTTTCCCCGCAAGAGATGGTATTTTCAGAATGAAAATATTCCCATCCATGGCTAATCTTATTTTGGGGAATATAAGACGAAGCTATATACATTATCTGACCAATATAGTCAACTTACAGGCTCTCGTAATACAGGCTAATCTTATTTTGGGGAGTAAATTAGCTATTAATGAGCCTACAGTAATACAGGGAGTTTCTAAATTATCTCCCGTATTATACATGTTAATTACTCAAAAACTATTACAGATTTTAACGTGCTCTTTTTATTCACAAAGAAAAACTCAAAAAAGTTTCTTAGCCTCGCGTGAATTGATAATGAAACACGCGGTTGGCGCGTGGTACCATTGCTGGCGCGTTGTTCCATTTTCCATTAGACGCAGTAAACAATGGCGAGCGTTCAAGAAAAAGCTCAATGCGTGTTATGGCTTACGGAATTTAAGTCAATGATTACGTTCAGAGAAAGTTCAAAACAAAAGTGGAAAAGAATCCTCCAAATCATAAGTCAATTAAGCAATGGCATGAAAAATTTTTAAACACGGGCAGCCTGTTACACAAAAAGGGTGCTGATAGACCTTCAGCGATACCACAGAGAGTAGAAAAGGCCAGGGAGGCGTTCGATAGTATTCCCCGTAAATCACTTCGCCAAGCGGCTCGTCAACTGGATATGCCAATGACATCAATACATAAAATAGTGTAGCACCGCCTTCATCTTACACCCTACAAAATCCAGATGATGTATGAACTGAAGCCAGATGACCGAAGCGCAAGAGGTTTGCTGAGGATATGGTCCAAAAAATCGACAACGATCCCACTTTCCTTGAGGACATTTTGTTTTCTGATGAAGCAACATTCCATTCTTCCGGAGCAGTAAACCGACACAACTGCCGCATTTGGGACTCAGAAAACCCCCACGTTCTAAGGGAACATATACGCGACTGCCCAAAGCTTAATGTTTGGTGCGGTTTAATGCATGATAGAGTAAATCGCACCTGTCTTTTTCGCTGAAGACACAATTACCGCTGCAACCTACCTAGATATGCAGGAGAACTACCTGACTGCACAGGTGGAAGAACGGCAGCCCAACACAGTTTACCAACAAGATAGAGCACCTCCTCACTGGAAGTTAGGCAGTGCCTTGATACGAACTTTCCAGGACGATGGATTGGAAGGGATGGGCCAATTACTTGGCCCACTCGCTCACCCGATGCGAACCTCTGGATTTTTTCTTCTGGGATATGTGAAAGACAGAGTGTACGAGACCAACGTTGATGACATTGAAACTCTCAAGAACAGAATAATTGAAACAATCGCTAAAGTCACCCGCGAAATGCTAGCCCGAACATGGGAGGAAATCGACTTTCGCATTGACGTCCTCACGCCTTAAATGGGGCGGGGGTGGGGGCACAATCAAATTTATTAAGGTATGCTAAGAAACTTTTTGAGTTTTTCGTTGTGAATAAAAAAATCACGTTAAAATCTGTAATAGTTTTTGAGTAATAAACATGTATAATATGGGAGAAAATTTAGAAACACCTTGTATATTTTGGAATATGGAATTAGGAGCCGCTACTCCCTTTCTTGAATCTGTAAAGCAATTTGAACAGCTTCTACATGATGAATAGTTTAAAATTCCATCTACCGATCATCCAAGATTTGTATGCTTCCATTCCCAGGCGAATTTAGGCTCTATGTTCCAACAATTGACTAAATTACTGCCTCTCTTGTCTTTAAGAACCGGCAGAATCAAAACAACGTATTGCCGATGGATGTATTGAGTTATACTTATTACAGTCCATCTTGAAAAGTTAAGTTTTTTTCTTAATCAGCAGATGTAGCAGAATGTGTTCCCCGATACTATACGGTGAGAACAGTTACTCCAGAACGCATATAACTCTCCAGACGAGTAACTGCTGAAGAAAAAGGCGGCTAAGTGTAGACACTAGGTCCAACGTAAAGCTCATCAAGATATAAAGTGCTTGGAGGCTTCCGCACCCTCAATATGCAATTTGGTGCCTTTGAGCAAAGATCAACATCCTTATCTTAGGAGAAGGGGACAAAGCCAACCATGTCGTTAATTAGATAAGCGTGTAGACCAAACGGAAAAACTCCGGGCTAAGTTCCGTCAGTTCTGGAAAATACTGTAGATTCTCCGACTCCGATGTAGATAGATTAATCGCCGTCATTTGCGTCGCACAACTGACCGCGCACACGGGACGAGGAATTCGCTTCGCCGATATGTTATCGTGTGCCCTGCCGCTGATAATGCTACTTATCCAAGCTTTTATCAGGTACTCACATCCTTGAAACGTTAATTCTGGCGTGTTTAAAATACTCGTATCTCCATGCGTTGAAACGGAGCTCTCTTTTTTGATCTGCTCGTCGTGAAAATTTTCAACGTTCTTCCTCACAATTTCAAATCTGTCACCTGACTTTCCGTGTTTCGTCATCTCTCTTCTCTTACCTCATTCGTCTTTTCATCCGAACGCGATGATGACGCTGTTAATGATGACGACGAATAAAAATACCGGGCTCGGTTCCTCTTCGGGAATTTCCGTAAAAAAGACTACGACCGAACGTACTCAATTCCTCTTCGATAAATGCCATGACACTATCTCATTTTACCAAAGAAAACCATTTTTTTTTTTACAAATTTACTCACGGCTAAACTACTTGTAACAGCGTATTGACATCTCTCATGTCATTTCCCAGGAAAAGTAGTCTATCCGAATTAATTCCGATTTACGTGAGTGCCACTTCTGTTTCGAATCTATCAGAAAATCCTATTATTTTTCCAGTAATCCAAAGATGCACGGGGAAGACTTGACACCGTGCTGAAATAGTCACATCACTACCGTGTCTTAATTTTATTCAAAAGAGATAGAAAGCATGGTATCCCATTCTCCCCAAGTACCCTATTTTATTTACATTTCCCCTACATATTGAAAGAATCTCATAAAATTCTTTTAGTTCAAAAACATTATCAAAAACATTAGTTCAAGATAGTGAAATCTTTGAATCTGTGCTAGTTACAGTAAAAAATTTAGGATTTTTGAAAATCTGACTATGGATTCAGAAATTTCAAAATTTCAAACTTCTTTACGGGCACACGCAAAACACACAGACACATAAGTTTCAGTAATGAATCTTTTAAGTCTGTTGCTTTGGTAATGCTCGCGCATTCCCAATTGTTTTTTTTTACTTTCTAAGATATTCGATTATGCCAAAGGTAGGCAAATTATTAAGTATTTTGTTATCAGAAATCAGATAGCCTATCCTGAGAAGCTTTTTAAGGAATCGGAGAAGGGTTTGATTTTTACTAGAAAGTCGATTATGATAAAAAGAAATCTCTTTTTTTTTCCAATGCAATTTAATATTAATGCACAAAATATTAATTTTGTTCTAGCTTTCCCCTGCCTTTGTAAAAATTTCTCTGGGCACCAATGGTACCAAACATATGAAATGAAATCCATATGAAATGAAATTTTAAAAAAGTAACTGTTCAGATTAGCTCTGTAGTTCCAGCAAAATTAAAACACGCTCAGAAACGATCAGAACACCACTTGCATGCAGTAATTATAAATTAAATACAACAATTATACAATTTTTCATGATGGTAAATAAATCCACCCCGTTTTCCTACGAGTTCTTTGGTTTCTATTAATACACAGATTAGACGCAATTAAAATTCACTTACTGAATGAACCTCTCTAAGAGAACACTCAATTTGTAATTAAACTGTAAATTTTATTATCTGATACTATATTTTATGGAAAGAGCGGTAAATTTGGTGAAAACATCCTAATTACGACAAATTACCAATTGCCTGAAATGAGAAAATATGGGAATTGCCATTTTTTGAATTTTATTTGAGAAGTGTAATTTATTACATATACAACTATATCCTTTTGAAGAGCTCCATCAAATATTGGGTGGTTGTAAAACAAAAAAAAAGAAAAAAATAGTGAATTATTAAAGACACTAGGATCATTTTTGCTTTATTGCTTCGTTATTATTATGACACTTAGAATTATCATAAGATACATGTTTTCGGTTTTTTTTTCTAATCACGTAAAAGAACACCTAATCTGATTTAGGGTGCTCAATATTTTAAATCAAAGGTTTAAAGCAATCTTTAAAGTCCAAAGAGCTTTTAAAGTTTTAGGTTTACTTTTAGAAGTTTGAATAGAAGCTCAATTTTAATTATGTTGTAAACCTCTTTATGTCCGAAATTAGCATTGCAAATCGCCAATATCTTCACTGGGTATCAATGTTCTAAGCAGTAAGACCTCGCCAAACGCGGCTTCAAATTTATGTCGCTATTAAAAATAACTTAGCCTATCCTAATCTACCCTATCAAAAACAAAAAAAGGAAAAAAAAATAAAATAAAACTTCTTAATTGAGCATTATATCCGCAGTCTCGCTCAGTCCCATTCATTCTCGTTCTGAAAATGCGTTACTGTGACTCATTTCTTTGTTTTGCACTTAAACGCTGGAGAAAGAGAGAGAGATACAGAGAGTATAAATACTTTAAAAAATTTTTAAAGTTATTTTTATGGTTTACAACCTAATGACTTGTTTATATAAAAAATACGTAATAAATATATGATATACTTAATAGCCAATAGGCTTCGCTGTTTTGTGCGAATTTCGATATTCCAAAAAGAATACCAGTCTTAATTTGATAGGTTGTTTACCGGTATGTTACTGGCATAATGTGAAATTAAGGTCTTGTAAAGAATGCCTAACATTCGGGTACTTAATCAACAGAGGATTGATACCTGTGAACCCAACTGACTGCCTATGAAACCTAATTAAAAAATGACTGTTATTTTGGATTGGAAAGACTTTAGCAGGTTATTGATTTCTGGTTGGCTCACTGATAAATGCAATTTTCCAGTTGTTGCTAATGTTCTGTCTACGCCATTCGCATTCACATTTTTTCAGGCTACTACATTTCCTAGCTCCTCCATGTCCCACGTCAATCTACAATATGCTTTACCTTCCTGACTCCTGTTTATTCTCTGGATGACTTATTAGCTTTCATTTGCCTTTTTTCCTATTTCACTCTCGTCGTCGTCTGATACAGAGGGTAGATTATCGACGTATTGGCTACCAACGATGATCTGGTTGCTTTTTACTACAAGGAAATTTTGCGCCATCCCCGTAACGTAACCACAGGTACGGGATGACAGTAGCAACCGGGACCGACGGTTTAACGTACCCTCCGAAGCAAGATGGAAGAACCGTAACACACCGCAGATTCTGGGAATCCAGCACTGGCCATTTAGCAAATGGGTCCGACCCAATAGCTGTGCCCCGATTGTCGTCTCTCCCAGCAGCGGGTCCATCAAGTCACTGGCTGTCACCCAACCAGCGGCTAGGCGTGCCTGAAGTTGCTTAACTCCACGATAGACAAGTCATCGGCGAGACAACCAGGCCACAACCACCCACAATTTCACTGTACTTCCTTCGATTAGCTTGGGTGAATATGTGGCGGTGGAAGCATTGCTTCCGGGCCAATCGTTTTGTTTTTTTCCGGGCGCTGTTCGATTCTCGATTCACACTTGCTCGATCGAAACATGCATCCATAAATATTGAGAAAAAGTGTGTCTTTTTTCTCTTTTTTATTTTAATGGTTTTTACCGTAGGTCCTCGGTGGCCGTTTATTATTAAACCCAAATGGATTAAAAAACCAGAGATGAGAAAATTTTAGTAAGGAATATTGTATCTGAACCTGAACTAATAAATGTATCAAGTTAAACATTTCAATGGTAATTTTCATTAATAGTACATTTTCTTTAATATAAAATTATTCTTTTACATTTTATCTTTTACATTTACTTAGCAACTCTTTTGGCCAGTTCATGAATTGTTATGTTGCAGACGATCCTTCATACAGAAAACTGTGAACTGGGCTGACTTAATAACACGTGTGGAGTACCCAATCAATAGAATGGAAACCTGGATTACAGCAACGCGTTCAGGTGGCGGGAACTTAGTGTCAGATATTTTCTTCTTTTTAATTACTTGTATTCCAAGATACGTTTGGCATCTTGTCGATTTCGTTCAATAATAGCGAGATACCTCCTTTGCTGCAGTTTTTCTCACGCGTTGCCAAGAAGGTTATCAACGCAGTTATTAATTTCAGTATCTAGAAAATAATAACAAATAATTTAATAAAATTCATACAATAATGCATTGTCTTTAAATTTTATGCATAATATTTTTACGATAATATTATGTCGAGATCGTAGTTCTGCTTCATCGATATGTCCAATCGAATTGAACACACGTGAGATAGAAATATATATACAGGCCTATCTCTCGGTTGAAATGCAAAACCATTAGAGCTGTGTGTGATCTTATGAGTTATTAATACAGTATAATGTAATATACATGTTTTGATGTTTAAATGGACATATAAAATGGATAACAACTAAAATAGTAACACGAAAAATATGCAGAAGGCAGAAAATAAGCTCGATCAAGAGAATGTCTATTTAAAAGCTTATCATCTCAGAGAGAAATCTTCTAGCTATTTAATTAAGCTTTAAAAGATTTTTTAACGAAGTCTTACACAGTACAGTCTTAGGCCATTTGAGGATGGGGACATTGTCTCCGACGGTATTTCTTGTTTTCTCCTTCTGGATTAGAGGTTTTCCATTTTTGGCCGAGTATAATGCTTCGAAAATGAAGTTTTCTTACAAATTTTGTATTTACACACACCGGCCAATGAATTAGAAACCTTCGTTCAATATGGTATGGACCCTCCTTTGGCTGTAATTACAAAACATACGCGGTTTGGTATGGACTCTATAAGGTGTTGCAGTGCAGGTAAGGTAATCGCAGACCATGCATTCGTCAGAGAGACCTTCAGGTCCTGCAGAGTAGACGGAAGCGGATGCCTTCGACGAATGTCTCTTTCCAACATGTCCCAAACATTCTCAATCGGATTCAAATCCGGACTTTGCGCTGGCCACGGCAGATGTTGCAACTCGGTGTCATGTTCAGAAAACCACTCCTGAACAATTCTTGATCGATGACAGTAGCATTGTCGTCCATGAAGAACCCGTCACCATTTGGGTACAAATGCACCATTGCAGGATGGACTTGATCTGCAACAATGTTCAGGTAGTCGTTGGCTTTCACCCGACTGTCAAAGAATATCAGGGGACCCTTGCCATACCAACAAAACATGGCCCGTACCATGACACCTCCTCCTGCAGCTTGAACTGTGTTCACAACAAATGAGGGGTCCATCGCTTCATGAGGCTGCCGCCAAATTCTCTGCCGGCCATCGGTGCAAAACAATGTGTAACGTGACTCGTCCGACCACATCACCTTTTTCCAGTCGTCTACTGTCCAGTCACCATTCTTTCCAGTTTGTTTCTGACACCAGGGGCTTCCTCACTGGCATGCGATTTCCCATCCCTATTCGCTTCAACTCTCGGCGCATTGTTCTGGAGGAGATGGGTTGCGAAGATACTTCATTGAAGTCTGCCGTCAGTTGCTCCACAGTAGACCTTCGGTTTTGCCGCACAATCCGTCTCAGACGACGTCGGTCCCTGTCTGTGTTGATTTTTTGATCCACAATTCTGCCGTTTCGACAACTCTTGTGGATTCCGTTTCCACGCATTGAACACCTCGGAGACCTGACCTTTTGAGATACCGGTCAGTTGTACTGTCCTGGAAATTATAGCTCCAGCTAGACGAGCTCCCACAATAACTCCTTTTTGGAACTCAGACAGGTCTGCTGTTTTCCCCATTTTGCTCAGCTTGAGCAGCTGCATTTTGTTCCTACCCTGTACCTGCAGCTTGGAATGAGCATGTATCTCACATGATTGCATTCATTTGCATATCACAATCGTCTCTGACCTGTGACCCCGCTTTACATATCAGTACAGTAATTCATCACGGGTTTCTAATTCATTGGCGAGTGTGTGTATATTTTATGCAGATAATTTCGCAGATATCCTGTTAGCCATTTCAGTTTATGTTTAAGATTTTTCACTAAGAATAATGAATCTTAAATCTTAAGTTGAGAGACAAGATAACGCTTCATTATCAACATGTGATTTAGAATTCCCACATACATCAGTCGATAGAATGTAATCTCATTAAACGAAATTTTATTTCGTCATATTATTAATTTTTGTTTTTTTTAATAACTAAGAATCTAAAGAAGATTTTAAAGAGAAATATTTAATCTATTCTCAAAGGAAAAATCAAGACATTCAACGAAGGGATTGAATTTCAATTTTTTTTTCTTCTAAAGATCTAGCATACTACTAAGTGTGAGATCTTTCTAAGATTAAATTTTATGTTAATCGTGAGACTTTTATAAGACGTAATGGAAAGAATATATTAATAATTATTTTTTCGATTCTTATTACAAAAGCAATTCGCGAGGGAAAAGCGCACATTTTGAATCTCTAACATCGCGCTTAATGGAAGCATCTTTCGTTTGCTTGTTATTGATCTCGTTTAATGAAGATTTTCTTGAGTGTGTCTTTTGTTTCTAGCTGATGTCGAATTTTAATCTCCTTAGAGTAACACATCTCTCTGTATGTTAATGTGCAAAAAACTTGAGATTTAATTACTAATTCCAGGTGTCCTCATAGCGTTCATAACTTTTACTGCAGATCAACGCAACTTCATGACGCACTTAAGATATATATCTCTAATAACAATGTGTTGCGCTCTATGTAAAGTGTGTGTGATGTGCGTGTATGTGTGTGTAAGTAATCCAACCATTACGTACCAAGAAAAAAATAAGACGGAAACCGCCATATTATGAAGATTGACGTTGCTCTACCAAATATAATGAGCTCAGACCACAATTAGTCTCCAAGGAAAGGCCTGCTGTAATTTCAGATTTTACAAGATAATTCACTCACAGAATTAATGGCTTTTCTGCGTTTTTATGAAATGCATTTAAAAACCTAAAATGGAGAATATTTGGACCGCACTCAGTCTTTGTGACTGCATTGAATTCCAAGAGTTCTCACCAAAGTATTAATTATTTAGGATGTTTCTATTATTAAATTTACTTAATGCTGCTGATGCAAATAAGGACGATAAAACGATAATAAACAATACATTCAGTTAGAAAAACATTAAAAAATATGCCCAAAAAGTTAGGTTTGATCCTCCACCCTCCGACACTAAAATGTTCCATTCACCTAGCCAACTAGGATGAAATTAATAATTGGTGATGATTTATTATTTTTCAGCTGTCAGTAAACAACCAAATCTGCTGCTGTTTATTAAAACAGTAAATTCACTGAAAATATTAAAAGTCAAAGTTGATTAAGAAAAACTGTCAAACAATCTCCATTTTAATTAAATTTCGAAAGCAGGCTTTGTAAACAATAACGCATATCAGTTCACCTCATACATTTGAACATTGTAATTACTGTTTTTAGTCATTTTTTATTTTTTCGAGTAATTAAAAAATGTTTCAACATACTTTTTTACATTTTATGATGTAGTTTAATTTGTAAATGAGCTCTAAATAGCGAAGTTAAAAATAAATTAAATATGAATAGAACAAGTGAAGAACACAATTCTCTTGCATGTATTTTGAATTTTGTCATTATCTTTCCGACCAATTATAATCACACAAACAATTTGAATAGAAGAAAATGAAGAAATTTATTATTTTTCGAAAAAGAACATTTTAAGCTTAATAATAATAATAATAATAATAATAATAATGATAAAAATAATAATAATGTACGACATCTCAAAAAGAGTCGCCCCCAACAGGCCGAAGCCCAAAAACGGGGTTACTAAAACGAAAGTGATAAATAAGAAACATCAAGCCCAATAAATGATTTTAAAACGGGGTTAAAATAATCGGCAAGATTGAGCCTGAGGTCAGAAAAGTCAGAAAAAAAAACTTAACTATCTATATAAGAAAACATAAAAAAATGAAACTTAACTATCTATTATAATAATAATAATTAAAAATAACACATTAGAACAAACATAATAAATAATAATGATTCTATGATGAGGATGACCTCCAAAGACAGCTCCCCGATAGCAGAATCATTAAGAAAAGAAAAATTACTACAAACATACTATTTAGGCTAAAGATTTAAAAGATTCGAAGAAGGGAATTTAAAACGTTTAATTAAAAGGATAAAAAATGTTGGGTTTAACACTGGACCGGTTATAACTATCGACAAGTTTCCACCCTACATCAATGTATTTGTAGTTTGATTTGTAATGATCCCATACAAGTTTGGCGCCAGATCGTTTTGTGCCAACATTGTAGGCGATTCCTATTTTATTTAAAATTTCTTTACAGACTATTTTGCCGTTGCTTAATTTTAAAAGTAAGCGTTGATAACTTCGATCTGCCAATTCAGGTAAAATAATACTAATGGGTTTAATACTTTTAAAGAATTTAAAAATTTCTTCCAGAGATCAATTTTCTTCTGTAATCTGAGTGTAGCATAATTCATAATGGTAAATATCTCAAAGCCATAGAAAATTTTGCTCATTATGAGCGTTTCAAACAATTTCTCAAATGTCCGAACTTTATGGAAATTTTTTTTTAATCTTTTTATCGTTCCCGTAATTTTAGATAGGTTAACAGTCAGATAGTTGATATGTTCAACAAACGTTCCATTATCACTATAATGTATTCCCAAATCACGAATCGTATGCTTCTGAGTTATAAAGTTATCATTCGCGCTATAATTATTGGATCATTGTCGATATTCATATAATAATAATAATAATTTTTTATTTAATTTTATTTAATAATGTAACAACAGAGGGGAGAAAACCTTCAGATAAACTGGAAAGTCAAACCCACTGTTGTCCCCCAACAGGCCAAAAGCCCAAAACGGGGTTAATAAAAAAACATTTAAAAGAAAATATAATAATAGTTAACAAAGACAAGAAAGGACAACCATAATACTGATCATCTAATAATTAATGTCAAAAATCCTTATCATCGCTACGCTGGCAATAACAGCCGTGTCACTAAACCAGAAACAATGTTAAAATACCAACGGTAAACAACTAAAATTAATCTAGATAGAGAAAAAATCTGGCTTTTTATAATAATAATAATAATAATAATAATAATAATAATAATAATAATAATGTTTTTTTCAATTGAAGACAATTAAAATCATATGTCGCCATTTTAATTTTCTAAATGTCAGCATAATTAACTGAAGAGTTATGTTTTTAGAAATGTCTCGTATCATCGTCATGAAACTCTGACATTTACCGTAACTCGCTTAATAAACAAGAGTAAAATTACTCCTATATTGGACAAAATTGGAGTGGATAATTCCCTATAATTCAATCAAAGACAACTTTAAGTATTTTATCAGAAATAAATAGAAAAACCTCTGGGCTGTGGTTACTTACAATATGTAGAATCAGGTTTCTTTAATCATTGTTAACTTTCTCCCGTTTAATACAAGGTGGTTATAATTAAAAGTCCCATATTTAACCCACCCTAGACAGGAACAATTTTTAGTACGGGTACCAAACTTAGTAAGAATGACATCCAGATTATGGGCCATAAGATTTCCATGTCTGCCCCGATCACCCGATTTCAATTCCTGTGATTTCTGGTTGTGAGATTACCTCTAAGACAGGATTTTTCACCGCACATGTGCCTATCTGAAGAGAAGCATATTAAGAGAGGTCTATGAAAAGTGTATCGCACAGATATTTCGACTGCTTACAACAAAGTTGTTCTACATCATCTTTATGTGAAAATTGAGATTTTTTTTTTCAAACATCGTTCTAACTCTTGTTTACCCAACATTGACAATAATATTTTTACCACATAAATCTAGGATTCCTTATTGTTTTAAAACGAAGTCCAATTGAAAAATTTTCTGAAATGGATTTAGAACAACGTGGTTCTAAGCAGTCGATTTATTTAAAAAACTAAGAAAAATGGAAACCACAAATTCACATAGAAATTCTTTAAGGTTCGGATGTACATTTCGGGGGCTATGTCTCCTTCATCAGCGAATAACAAGTAACAAGAAAATGCAGTATTTATAGAGAAAAAAAATAGTTAAGGCATCGTTATCCAATGATAAAAGGGTTTTAGCATCAAATGTTACGAGCAGTAGCGGTTCGTGATTATAATAAGTGGAGGAACACAAATACAAAATTTCAGGTTTTCTTAGGCCTTTTCGTACAAAAGTTATAGCTTGATTTGTATTTGGAGCCTCGCGGCCCCTGCCGAGGCCTCAGAGGACTATATCAATTTTAGTGTGTAATAGCTAAAATTTTAAGCAACACATTATAAATATAAAACATTTCAGGTTTCTGGACTGCCGGTGTTAAATTTATCGCCTAAATTTATAGCTTGATTTGAGATTCAGGCCGCAATTCCCCTGCTAAAAGACTTATAGAATTTTTAATATAGATTAGCTAAATTTTTAAATACTACACTATGATTAAACAAAATTTCAAGACCGTAGGCCTTTCCGTTCAAATTTTATAGCTTCAATTGTATTTGAGGCCGCCAGCGGTCCCGAGGCCTATCTCTAGTACAGAGGGTAGATTATCGCGAAGCGATAATCTGCGGCACCTACTCCTACGAGGGAGTTTTGCGCCATCCCGGTAAATATCGACTGCTACGAGATGACAGTAGCAGCCGGGACCGACGGCTTAACGTGCCCTCCGAAGCACGGGGGGTTTCATGATGGAAGAGCTGCTGGCGGACAAACAAACCAGTGGCTGTACCAACTGCTGGAAAACCAGCTATGGTCACTTGGCAAATGGGTCAGACTAAAGTCCTCCAATAGCCGTGCCCCAAATAGCTGTCCCGCCAGCAGTGGCCCTCAAGCCCTGGCCGTCACCCAGCCAGCAGCTGGCCGCGCCTGAAGTTGCTGAACTCCATCGATTGGCAAGCCAACCGACGAGACAACCAGGCCACGGCCACCCCCTCCCGAGGCCTATACCAGTCTCCTTGTATATTGTCTATAATTTTTAACTAACGCACTGTAAAAATATAAAACTTCAAGTTCTTAGGCCTTTTTATTATTCAAATGTTAGAGGTTATTGTTGACTTGGGCTTCAGGGCCCCTGTGGAGACCTAAGAGCCTTATACCAGTTTTTCGTGTATTTTAGCTAAATTTTTTAGTAAACTGCTATAAGTATACAAACTTTCAGATTTCTAAGCCTATTCGTTCAAACATTATAGCTCTGTTTGTGTTTAGGGCCCCTGCCAGGGCCCCAGACGACTATATAAGTTTTAGTATATAAAAGCTAAAATTTTAAGTAAAACACCATAAATATGCAAGAATTCAGATTTCTGGACTTCCGGTTCAAAAGTTATAGCTTGATTTGTGACTGGGGGCTCAGGGCCCATGTCGAGACCCAAGAGTCTTATACCAGTTTTTAGTGTATATTAGCTCATTTTTTAAATAGTTTTCTCTAAGTAAACAAAATTTCAGATTTCTAGACCTTTTCGTTTAAAAGTTGTTGCTTGTGTTTGGGGCCTGTGGGGCTCTGCTGGGGCCTTTATTACTTTTTTTGTATATTTGCAATATTTTTTTATTATCACACTATGAATATACTAAATTTCAGGTTCCTAGGCCTTTCCGTTCAAACGTTATAGCTTCAATTGTATTTGGTGCCTCGAGGCCCCTGGCGGGGTTCAAGAGGCTTATATCAGCTTCCTTCTATATTGGCTATATTTTTTAGTACCAAACTAAAATTATACAAAATTTCAGGTTTCTAGACCTTTCCGTTCAAAAGTTATAACTTGATTTGTATTTGAGGCCTCGGGGTCTTCTGGCGGGCCGCATAGGCCTACATCAAATTTCTTGTATATTTGCTATATTTTTTTTAGTAAAACACTATAAATATACAAACCTTCAGGTTCCTAGGTCGTTCCGTTCAAATGTTATAGCTTCAATTGTATTTGGGGCCTCGGGACCTCTGGCTGGGCCCTAGAGGCTTAGATCACTTTTCTTGTATATTGGTTTTATTTTTTTATAACCGCACTAAAATTTAAGAAATTTCAGCATTTTTGTCCTCTTTGTTCAAAAAGGAACCATGGAATTCATACAAGTGGCCCCTGAGGGGCCCCGGGCCACCCAAGAGGATTCGCTATATTTTTCACACCGTCCTCTGTGTAGGGCCTACGTGTGTAGAAAATTTCAAGCCTCTAGGTCAATTCTTCCAAAGTTATGCATCAAAATTTTACGAGTAGTAGCGGGAGGATTCGCTAGAGTTCTTTAAATTCTGACGTCAATAGTCAAACTCCGACGTCACAAATTGCTTAAATGCAATCAAAACTTCATAGACATGAATGGAAGTCGTTTGGGTGAACCACAAAAACACATGGTTTGGTCCACCCTAGAGGATTCGTTATATTTTTTGCTCCGTCTTCTGTATAGGGCCTACGTGTGTAGAAAATTTCAAGCCTCTAGATCAATCCTTTCAAAAGTTATGGCGTGGGACATACATTTTACATACATCTGTACCGTCGTTAATAAGGTTTTAGATGATGCTAAAATCTTAAAAAGAAAATTACAGACTCGGCAAAATACAAGCAAACATATTTACAGAATCATGAAAAATTACAAGCCAATAAATTACAAAGTATCATTTTATATTGTGTTTAGATAAGGGCACAGTCAACCACTGGTATAGGACCTAGGTCGCTATGATTGGAACGCCAAAATCAGTACTAAAAGAATGTTCTTCTTTCAGTATATAATCAGCGAAATTTGACACTGCAAATTTAACATTCTTAATACATGATATGTGTTCACTGATTCTGTTTCTTACTATTCGTTTCAAGTGATCTAGGTTTTCTTAAGACTGAAGATCTCAATTACCTGGTCCTTCCCTTCAATAAGAAATTTAACAAGGGCTTGAAGAAGATTGCTAATGAATTCAATTTGAAGATCGCCGTTAAGAATAATAAAACGCTAAAAAGGCAACTCCGTTGCATTAAAGAAAATATATCAAGAGTGGGAAAAGCTGGTTTAATAAATTTAAGTGCGCTTCCTGTAATAAGCACTAGCTGGGTCACTCGAAACAAGTAGTAAGGAAGAGAATGAGTGAACATATATCATGTATTAGGAATGTTAAATTTGGTGAGTCAAGTTTCGCTGACCATATACTGAAAGAGGGACATTCTTTTACTATTCTTTTATTAAAAGTTCTAGATACTAACATTGATGCAAAATTATTAAATTTTTGGAATCTGGAAATTGCTAAAGGGTGGCCTTTCAATCAGCTGCTGAATAGCTAACTAAGCTGTATGTCAGCGGCTGATTGGGTACCATTATCTAAACACATCATAAATTGATAGTTTGTATTTTATTGGCTTGTAATTTTTCACGATTCTATAATTTTATTTGTTTCTAATTTTTTTCCTTTTCTCTATAAATTTTGGAGTTTCTTGTTACTTATTATTCGCTGATGAAAGAGGAAGGCCACAAAATGTATATCCGAATCATTAAACAATTTGTATCTGGATTTATGGTTTCACGGTTTTTTGACTTACTCTGTTTATGTTAGCACAGATATTTCTGATGAAGTTGATGGAGGCTTTACAGTACTTATAGGGAAATAAATCATAGAAAATTCCGATCGGTTTCGCCTTTTATTCCTGGCTTTGTCAAGGATTGACTGAATAGGCGTGCAATATACCTTAAATATATAGATTACGATGGTATAAACAGTCATTGATTGGTTGGATACAAAATAAAGGTAATTTGCTAAAACGATAGACAATGAAGCAAACTGGAGCTAACTCTAAACATCAGGTAAATGATATTAATTAGAAAATGGATGGAAAAATTCTGCGACCTGAATTCAAACCAGGAACCTCGACTGTCATGGTCGAGCCTCTACCAACTGGGCTATCGCAGACACTTGTACAACCAAGCTTAGGGTGCCCGCCTCCCATTGGGCTTTCCATCTTGACAACTTGGTTGTCTTTAAGACATTTAGTGACAGCTCGGCTGTACAAGTGTCTGTGATAGCCCAATTGATAGAGACTTCGACCATGACAGTCGAGGTTCCTGGTTCAAATCCAGGTCGCAGAATTTGTCCGCCCATTTTCTAATTAATACTATAGACTATGGTGTAAACAGCTGTGATTGGTTGGAACATGATCATGATTGGTAGAACGCGATGAGCGAATCAGAAAGAATAACAATAATAACAAATAAGATGAAAGTGCCAGTAAAATAAGAAAAATTACAGGAATATAAATAAAATTATACTGAGAGCAATGGAAGGAAAATAATAATACAAAACGAGAATGGTGCTAAAAACATAACTGTTAAATTAAGTTGGCGATGGGCATTTTGCCACACCTATTTTACCACCAAAGTTTTTAGTTTTAGCACATTACTTTTTAAGTAGCGGAAGAATTGAGCTATTTATTGGTTTCACAATGTCCGTCTGTCCGTCCGTCCCCTTCATAATTTCTGCATTTTATGAGGTAGAAGGTTGAAATTCGGAATATAGCTTACTATGAGCATGAGTACCTTTACTATTTAGTTTGGTTTAGATTGGCCCACTGGGGTCGGAAATACAGGGGTGGGAGTTAGAGGGAACCAAGAGATCTATGTGGTATTTATGTATGTAAAGGAGCGAAATTCGATATGCATACTTATCTAGGCAAAATCTACATTCCTATGCAGTTTGGGCCAAATTGTCCCAGAGTGGTCGAAATTGTGGGGGTGGCACTCACTTGGTCTTTAGAAATATGGCATGATATATCATTCAATCGAAAATGATGAGAAAGGAAAGAAGATAAGGTTCTTTTATATTTTCTAAATACTGAGTTCTAGAAAACAAAATTTTTGATAAAAAAAATTGGGGGTTAAAAAGTGCAGATGAAAGGGTAAAAATTGATGAACTCAGAACTTCCGCTACTTTCCTATACCTTCCTCGGGAGGCTTAATTTCTTGTTTTGTATCTACAATCAATCAATGACTGCTTATACATGTACCATCGTAATTTGTATGAGGCGTCTTACATGCTCTTCATTGGTATCCTTGAAAAAGCCAGGAAGAAAATGCGAAATTGGTCGGAATTCTGTATGATATATTTCCCTCTATGTAGGAAGATAATACAGAGAACTCTCCATTTCTATATTTCTTTTAAATTGGGTTACCTAAAATTTGAATATGAGTGAATATATGAACATAACTATAAAGCATAACATGGTACTTTTATTTTATTTCTTAAAGTTCTGATCTCTTCTTCTGAATGAAAAAAAGAAGAAAAAAATTCTGCCTCTATACTGTTTACGTGAGAGAAAGGCAAATTAGATATCTATACGGATATTAGATATTTCAGGTTTAATAAATGACCCCTGAAATTTTTTCTCGACAATAACGTGTATAGGAAGCAGGAACTTCTGGTGCCCGATATTGATCGAATTGTGCAAATTTCGAGTTAGGACAAAATAACTTTGTTGAAAACGTTCCTTGTTAGGTTTTACAAATAATAGTGTTTCAAGAGCCTCGTTTGTAAACTTGATAAGCCTTTGAAGTGCTTTGGGAGCAAAGAAGGGGAAATGCTTACATTCTCTGCAACTCACTTTCCTTCCCATCTCGCATCTTTGATTATTCGATCAGCTTTGGAGATTTAACATTTCCTGTTTTCCTTCAAAAAAGGGGTTGGGCTGGGAGAGGAAGAGGGGTCTTTGCCTTCGTAAGAGTTCTTGGACGATTGCCTCAGCGGTGAAGGCGGTCAAGCAACTCGAGGGAGGCATTTGCACTGAGCCAATTACTGCCGGCGCTGACAGGAAGTTTCGGGGGCCTCTCTCTTTTTTTGGCCAAATGCCCAAATTAAAAATAGTCTTTGCTTTAAACGGGGGAGAGGGAGTTAAAAAATCCATATCAACTAAACGTTTATGCTTGCATGCTCATTAAAAAAAAAGCTTCGATTTTATCGTTCGCTTCATCTCACGTAATAGTGCAGGTCAATGATTTGTATTCTTGTTGGAAGCAAATAATCAAACAAGATTCGTTTAATTGAAAAGCAGATATTTAACAAGGGTTACGAGGGAAGCCGTTAAAGGAAGTAATTGTAAAAATGTTTGATATTGCAAATTATGGCCACCTTTCGAGTTTTTTTTTTAAAAAAAAAGAATTTTCAGTGCATACCTTTAGCAGATGATTTGTGTAATCATTTGTGCTTGGGTGTTTTCATTAGGTTCAATTTTTGTTTTAAGTTTGTAGTAATAGTGAAAGAGTTTCTAGTTGTAAAACCAAAGGTTTAAAGGTTTACAATTTTGGCGCAGAAACATAATAACAATCATTAATTTATCAACCAAGGATGTGTACTCTGATTGCGCAAGGATTTCAAGTCTTAATGACAAGAACGACTGGCATCAATAAATTTGAAATGCTGCCAGCTACAAGAGCAAAATCGTGGGGTTAAAGAATGGAAATACAATTAAGGCCCAGCCAACTACTTGGTCATTTACACCCTATCACAGATAAAAATATAAAGCAATTAAGAACTGCTGAATCCCACCAGTTTTATTCAAAGCAACCTAGTGAAAATACAAACAACGATATAGGCTATACAAGTAAAAACTCGTAAAACATAAAATCGAATGAATTGATTAATCTTATCTGCAGATTTTGTTAAGTTATTTTACAACCACAACTATAAAAAGCAGATGAGAATGAGCAAGATATCATTACCAAAACGAACTTAAAAAATTTGAATATGGTAATTTAAATGTGGAAAATTATGAATGGGTGACTGTATTCGATAGCATGTCTGGATAAGTAAATTAGATTTTGTGACAAGCTATCGAATACAGTCAATAGTGTATGAATAAGCACAAGTTTATGAATCGGTGAATAGTGTATAAGAAAGTGTAATATAGATCCTACATTTCTGTAACAATTTGTCCATTTTTGAATTTTTTTTTAGATTTATACTTATTATTGAGTCTACTAGATGCATATACACAGAGTGTTTATTTTGAAGTGAAGTGAAGTGTATAAGTCGCATCGGTATCGGCTGACCATTTTAGAGATATTGAACATCGCTTATCGATAATTAAGTTTTTTCGATATTATCCATCGGAATATTGACCACTGGCGAATAAAAAATGTATTGATTTTATGTGTACTATTAAATTGTTTTAATTCCATTTTGCTGGGACTCACTATTTCCAAGATATAGGATATTTAGGAAATTCTATTTTTGGCCGATATCTCGGGAACTATTGGTCCCATAGAAATTTGGATGTGCTATTCGTAATCAAACTTAATTATTAAAGATGCATTCATTTCATATATCATATGTCTCGCACCTTAAAAAAAGTGCGGACAGATGGAAATGGAATTCAGCAATCGGATGAACTTATTAAGAGACATAGGCGGTATCATAAGTCAGATATAGGAGGCGTGCAAGTTGAATGGCAAGATTTCTCCTAAGCGGGAGAAGATACATACACGAAAATCACTAATAGAATCTTATAGTGGTCCTCAAAGCAAGAAAATAGCAGAATAAAGTAAAGGATGTTTACAAATGATTACAGCGATTTCGTGAAATTTTTGCGCCCGTTCTAATAGCATTTAATGATGAAGTCTGGTTATATACAGATAGTCATTTATACTATTTTGGAAACTCATATAAATCAAATGTCACTATGCCAGCAATCTTAATTTCTTCTTGTTTCATCGTGGTAATTCTTTTTAATCGCAAAGCGATTTTAGGGAATGCCCCGTTGATCTACTCGTTTATGTATGACTTGATGCTTTGTCCTTATAGAAGATCAGGAGGACTGTCTCGTTTCCATAGAATGATGCAATTTCTTCTCAAAAATTTGATGCCATAACCATCTGCTGATAATAGACAGATTTGACTTTGGAATAAAAGGATAATTCATTTGGCTTCAGTTTTCCAGCATAGCTAAATCCTCAACAACAAATAAAAGGCGAATTCAACTTAAAATCGCGTTTTCGATTGCAATTAAACACAAAACTGTATATTCATCGACAAAGTGCATCCAGTTCAGAATCGCTTTTTCAGTAGTTGTTCAACTCAAAACTGCGTATGAACCCATTTAAAAAACTATTCTGCATTCTCGAAATCAATTGTTGCAGTTGTTCCGTTAAGTGGACGGTTAAAGATAGCTCTTTTTAAGGGCAATCACTTAAATAGAGCCCGGTCTCATCGAGATTGACCAAAGATATCGGCCCTCCCCCATTCTCTAGCCAAGTACATCTCGTAGTGGTAAGTCGTAGTGGTAGCAGCTTATGAACTTTCAACTTTTGACTTTCTTTAACTACAAATCCTTATAAATGATCCTATTTACCGTTGCGGGTAAAATTTCTGACTTTGCGTCGTCACAGGATAACCCAAAAGTTGAGTTGCGCGAGCCTTGCCAAGTCCTTTGACAATATTGAAGATTTTCTTATTGAAACCAATCTACCTTTAGGTCTGCATCGATTTACACTGTCGCTTATTAGTATTTTTTCTTTGGAAAGAGCACATAGTCGCCCTTGTAACGAAGGATAAAATTTTCATGGCATTTAAGATAAAACAATACTTCTGGAAACTTGAAGAAAAGAACGTTAACTGATCTAACAGAAAAACGCATTCTGCAATTTTGCTGTGCATCTGCTGCGTGTATTTGTGGGTTTTTGCGCGTTTCCACCATTAAGTGTGAATAACCTACTGTAAAAAAAGTACATCTTTCAATTTTGTTTGAATTGCCATCTCAGGATTCAAAATTTATGGTTCGTGTTTCCTTAATCAAGAAAAAAAGAAGAAAGAAACTGTGTGACAGGATACACTTATCTGGAAATGCTTGAAAATTGGCACATGCCACAGCTGCAAACCGACAGCGCGTACTTCATCTTTCAGCAAGATGGTGTTTTCGCAACCTTATCATCGCCAAGTTCGTGACTCCTTGAACACCATTCTGCCGAACTCGTTGCTGTTTTGTCAAGCCGCTGCAATCATTTGTAAACATCCCATATATGGATGGAACATGTAATTTTATTAAAAAAATCACTGAGATTCCGTAGTATTTGCAGGCTTTTGTTCTTGAATGTTGAAAGATGCCAAATAGGAGAGCGCAATTTTTGAATGGATGCTAAAATTTTAGAGAACCGTCGCTGTAATGAAGAGCTATAATGTCGCTGTCCTTTCACAACGTTTTTCCTGGATTGGATTGCCCAACATTCGTTCTAGAGCCACAACATGCCAGCGAATCTATCTTATTTACGGAATTAGACAGAAAGACAGTGCCAAAGCCAGCTAGAGTTACATTTATGGGAATTCTTTGTGACACATTAAATTAATATCTAATTGAAGCTATGATGGCGTCTAATATTATGCATAGATTAGCAGATAACTTGTCACTGAATAGTTTTTACTCAAAAAAGAAGGCTTACATATAAAAGTAGACAATCTAGATATTGCAAATTGCAACATATTCTCTTTTATAAGGTGTGGCAATTAAATACCCGGACTAATTTAGATACTCACGAACGGGTATTTTTATTCAGCCGTTGCGTTTTATCCATCGAGTAAGCCAGCCGTTACTTGGTTTGAAATTGTTGACTTCAGATAATCCCCTCGTCTAAAGAATTTTTCAACCTCATTGATCTGTCCTGTTTTCAAATCTGGAGAACCATTAGCTTGTTCTAATTATAGACCTGTGTCTTTATTAACTCACTTTTCCAAGATTTTGGAACGTCTTGTTTTTGACCATATTTATTTCTACTTTCAACAAATGATTGATGTTGAGCAGCATGGGTTCGTACGTCGACTAACCTTGTTCCATTTGTCACTAAAATTACAGAATGCTTCGACAAGCACGAGCAACTTGGTACCATTTATTTCGATTTATCAAAGGCTTTCGATATGGTGCCCCATGCCAGATTGATCTCTAAGTTAAGATGGTACGGGATTGGGGGTTCCTTGCTTGCTTGGTTTTCCTCTTATTTATCTGATCTCTCAGCATGTATTAAGATGGGGAATTTTATTTCTCGTTCTTGTTTTCGTATCTTAAGGGGGGTTCCTCAGGGTAGTTACCTGGGCCCAATACTGTACGACATCTATGTTAATGATGTCTTGGCGATGCTGGGGCCAGGAGCCTCCATGTTTGCAGATGATTTAAAGCTATTCCAGCAGGTTATCACTCGGTCTGAATGTGATATTTTATAGGTCAAGGTTGATACTTTTTCTAAGTGGTGCGTAGATAATGGGTTGATTATTAACAATGGTAAGACTAAGGTTATTATCTTTACTAAGAAAATTAGACCTATTTTATTTTCTTATACTGTCAATGAGACTTTGATTGAAAGAGTAGAAGGTGTTCGAGATTTGGGGGTATTCCTTGACCGTAAACTAATTTTTGGCGACCATGTGGATAGATTGCGCAAAAACGCACTATTTAAATTAGGCGTGATTCGTAACCTGACCTCACGCATTAAGTGGGGCAAATTTTTTATTAAATTATTTATTACCCTTATTATACAGGTCATTCGGTATGGAATAGTAATTTGTGGGTTTGCATCAAATCATGTCAAGAATAGACTTCCTAGCGTGTATAGTCCATTCGCAAAACTTTATTTTTACCGCTATTGGTAGACTTTTCTCAGATCATGCAAGATTTGAATATTTGTGATTGTGTTGACATCTTTCATGCGGAGATTTTAAAATTTGTTGCTAATGTCATTAATGGAAAGATTGATAGTCCTTTTTGTTTGGCTTACTTAAACTTTAATTGTAATACACGGTTTAGAAATCGAGAATTGTTTTATATTCCTTGCTTTAATTTTAATTTATTATTTAAAATTTTATCTTGTTTTAATCAATTGCATAATGCTAAGAGTAATTTTGATTGTTTTTTATAATATTATCCAGTTTTGGTCTTTTATATAATTATATAATTTCATCAATAATTTCATCAATATATAATTATTGTGTTTTTGTTTTGTGATTTGTCTTTGTTCTCGGTACATTGGTGGGGGTTCCTGTGTGGCACCGAGCTACCTTCATCCTTATCTTTGGTATCAATCAATCAACCAATCAATCAATCAATCAATCAATTAACCAATCTCAGCTTTTCTTCGTATTATCTCACCAGATATTGGGGTTCCTATCGCTCTCTGCTGTATGAACACGTGAAGATTGCCTTGTCTAGTTCCTTAATAGCGGTTCCCCGTTTCATTGGATCGAAGTAGGCCTACTGTATTGCACGAAAGCAGAAGACAACTGAAAGATCGTCATAAATTAATTGGCTCAAAAGCTCCTCATCCTAAGAGCCAATGAGAACATTTTTACATAGCTCTCCCTTCCCAAAGCCAATGACTAACGTTATTGAATGACTTGCCTTCCTCATGTACATACAAAATATCGTCCACTTATAAGAGCAGTCTGATTTAAGAGCAGTTTTCTCCCTCCCACTGAAGAAAAAAACAAAACAAAAAACAAAAAAACCTGGTCCAGCCATTGACCGCGACTTATCCGATCTCGCAACATAGCCAACCGCGACTTAGAGGACAGCAGAGCATTAAAGATTTTGTGCTATTAATACTCTGCACAGAAGTTGGTGGCAGACACTTCGAACATCTATTGTAATGATTTCCAAATAACCTGTGTGGTTTCTGAATAATCCACCTGTAGAAATCTTTGACATGATTTAGCTGTTCTCAGAGGGAAATATCAATTTTAACATGAAAACCCTATTTTTACCTTTAAGCTTGCGTGCTTTTCTTTTTAACCTATTACATGCACTCTTTTTATTTTTGACAGTCTATTAAATGGAGAAGTTTTTAAAATACCCACCAGTATTGCTGACTTGATTTATTTTGTTTAGATTCATCGTCAAAGATTTCTGAAACTTTACGACAACTCAGGGCTTCCTACTTTAACCTCGATTTACGAAAAATTTTATGGATGCAATTCGTCCATTTTCTGTAATTTAATACTACGTTGCCCAAAGAATACAGTTCCAAAAGGTAGGGGTTACCGACTAAATCACAAAATCGATGATATTTCCATAATGATAAGATTTCAGATAACTTACATGGGGGTGAAATTAAAGGAGAAACTTAATTTCTGGTAATGTCACATGGGAATATAGAAAGTAGTTAGGGATCTATGGTAACAATTAGCATATTTAAATGTGGACCAGGCGTTCATTTCATATGAGCTATCACGTGGAGTGTTGTTAGAGCAAATATTATAATAGTACTAGAAGAGGTACCCGGCGTTGCCCGGGATAATTACACTTGCACAAACTTTGCCTTGCATTGTGGGTCATGAGATATTGATTGTTGGTTCATGCAGTGTGTTTGTGAATTGCGTGCTGATACCATTGTTGATACATATTGTTGTACAAACTTTGCCTTGCATTGTTGGTCATGAGATATTTCTCATTAATATGCCTTGCCATAACCATGAATATCGATTTTTTATCGATATTTATTATTTTTCCGAAATCTGAGGTAGACAGTGACCTTCCTCATGCTTTGAAGGTCATGTATGCGAAATTTCATCAAGATCGGACTAAAACTGTAGATTTGTATAAAAAACAGACCCACAGACAGACCCACAAACATCCTTCTTTATATATATAGATAGATTCGAACATCGAGCTAAAAACATTGAGCTGTGCCACAGAAAATTGACAGGTATTGGGAGGGCTACATAACAACCCTTTCCGACGTCAAATTCAGTTATTCCGAAATTATGAAAGCATACAAGAAATGAGGCTTCATAGTTTCCAAGAAAGGGATATCAAGTGTACCAAATAACATTGGCAAAAGGTAAAAAACAGGCCAATCCGAGACCATCCACTAGCCGTACTCCTGACGTCGTCCGGAAAGTTCGGGCTCTTCTAACCGGATGTAACCCACCAACACAACGGGCCATTGCAAAGAAGGTAGTACTGGTAAACATAATTATCAACCGTGATTTACAACTGGAGAAGCGACGCAAGAGCCGCGTTCAAAAGTTGTTGCCGCGCCATGTTCAAGAGCGACGGACCAACTGGCGTAAACTGCATGAACGATGCCTGACGGATGAAAAGTGGAAATATGTTGTTGTCACACAATATGAGGAATATGTTTACTTAAGCACTACAGCAAGAGTCTAGCCATTTTTTACCGTCCAAGAAAATAGTATCGTGAATGTAAAGAAGCATTTTAAAAAGGTTTTATGAACGTGGCGGGATACAGCTACAACGACAAGTTAATCTTACAGAGTTGAGCCAACGCCATGTATCATAAGACTAACGTTCTAACCCTCATATTTATCTGCAACATCCCCGGTTTTAGAGGCAAACAAGGTATAACCATACAAAAACAAAGCGTCGAGTCACACCGCCGCGTCAACTCGCCTGTTTCCTGGAACGCATGCAAGAAGATTCCAGAATCAGCTCTATTCCATTCAGCGAGAAACCCTTTAATTCGCCGGACGCATCGTATTTTTGTGGTTTTGGCATACATAACGGGCCCTCGGAAAGAGACGACCGCGAACAGTGGAGGGTCTTAGGAAAGCGTGTCAAGAGGAGTGGTTACGAATTGATCTTCTGCGTTCCAGCCTACTGCAGTGGAAACTAGCAGCGATGCATGGCTACCAGATTGAATACATTCGATGGTGGCGAAAGGGGTTTTTCCACCTTTTCTGGCCATAGAAATCCTTTGTAGCTGAAGAAGTCCTTTATGATATAGGAAGTTTACCATAAAAAACAATTAAGTCACACCACATTTCTCCTGAGAGGATAGGCGGAATTTGGGCAGAAATTTAGATTTATCCAACTACCCAAATCAGACAATGCCAAATATCCCTTTCTTTATACACAATCGTTTATTCCTCCATGTACGAACAAGAGAATATGAATAATGATTAATATAAGGCATGTTCAAATGAAAGTGATTCAAAGGGCACTGAGACGGATTAAATGAAAAGGTAAAACGGATTAATATTTACCTTTGTTTATATGAAAGAAGAGCATCTTATAGTTGCCATTATAGACGCGCAGTCGTAAAAATATCTCCACCTGCCGCAATACAGGACTCCCACTGGGGCACCAATCGGCTAATACCGTCCGCAAAAACATCTGTTTTCTGCTGCTCTCTAAACTATGCCCGAACAGCGTTCTTAACCTCCTCATCATGGCGAATCGTCGACCTTTCAATGCCGTCTTTAAAGGACCAAACACATGAAAATCACATGGTGAGAGGTCCGGGCTATAAGGAGGGTGTGGCAGAACTTGCCACCGCATTTTGGTTATTGCTTTCTGCACCAGTCTCGCAACATGTGGCCTAGCATTGTCCTGGAGGAGGATCACTCCATCACTGAGCTTACCAGAACGCTTGTTTTACACAGTTTGACGCGAATTCTGCAGTGTCTTGGTGTATGCGATAGCATTAATACGGGTTTTGGGTTCCATAAACTCCAAAAGCAGAGGACCGTCGGAATCAAAGAAACACGTAAGCATAACCTTCCCAGCCGAATTTTGCGACTTGAATTTTTTGGGCCGTGGCGACGATAGACGCTTCCACTGCATTGTGGATACCTTCCCGGAGGGTTCCCAATAATGGCACCAGGTCTCGTCTACCGCGATAATCTTCAAAAACGCTTCCCCCTCATGACTGTAATGTTCCAGATGATTTAAACAGCAGCCGAAATGCAGCCCTTTGTGCTCTTCCGTGAGCATTCGGGGTACCCACTGACAGCAGACCTTGCCATATCCCAGGCTTTTCAATACAGCATATAAGGAACCAATACTGACGTTGTGATCCTTCGCAAGGGACCGTATGCTGATCCGCCTGTCCTCACGAATTGACTTATCCATGTTTGTCTTCAATTCATCGGTGATGATCACGTTTGCTTGGCCCGGACATGGTTTACCAGCAGTTCCCACACGACCGTCATGGAACATTTTGGACCAACGCACCACTGTTGCTTTCGAGACACATGCTTCTCTATAAACATTCATGAATGTCAACTGGTGGAATGTCTTCAGCTGTCAGAAACATTATCACCGCTCGTTGGTCAGTTTTGGACGGAAATTTAATAGGAGGGTCCATTGTAACACAAACGAAATACGAGCATAAGCCTAACGTAACTTCCCACAGCAGTGCTTATCAGAACAAGCAGACGATACGTCAACAATCACCCGTTTGCCGCTATAGCCCGAATCACTTTCATTTGAACATGTCTTATACATATGATTAAAATAAGATTAATTTAAATTAACGAAGCTTGCGATTTCTGTAGAGCTGTTATAGAGGGTTTTATTTTTATATCGCACGAAGAAAACTTAAATTAAAAGCCAGTCACTGTCTTTCTTAAAACCTTGAAACATTAAGAGTGAATTTTTCCTAATGAAATTGATTTCCCCCCCCCTAAAAGTTTACGTTGACGAATGTTATGCATATTATATTTGTTTTCGAGTCACCATATGAAAGATAATAAAAATAACAAGCTTCTTCATGAAAAAATACAATTTTGCTTTTGAATGGAATTTAATGTGTTTTTTATCGCCTCCCTTCTCCTCTCGTTTAATTTTGCATACCAGGATTTAAAAATTTTTTACCATATTCTCAATGTAATGGTAATCAGGAAAATTCAAAATTCTTCTCATATATGACATAAAAATCAATTCACATAAAGGAAGTAAGACTCTTTAACATGCCAATTTTATTTGATATTTGTAACAAAATTTTTACTTTCATAAAAAAATGAATTTAATAAAAATTTAAAAGTGTAAAAAAAAAGTATTCCAATTAAATCAAATTCTAAAATTTGAACTCGTTTCTTTTAAAATTACAGAATTTACATTTTGAACATTTGAAAAGTAAGAAGAAAGAAATATCTTCCAAATTTAATTTTGGTTTAAACCACTTATCTTGAAAGATCTGTCACGAACAAATTCAAGAAGACTCGAGTAAAAAAACAACTGTCTACACGTCTACTTTAAAAAGAAGTCACTTCGTTAATTGAACTAACTTCAATTCAAATTTAAATAATGGAGAACTATCTAATTAATAAAATTAGCCTATAACATGATTGATTTGAAAGTCTCTGTCGACATTAATATTGTCATTGAAGTTAAGATATATTAATTTAAGGTTCTTTCTTTCTTAAATTGCACAATAGGATAAAAGCGTTAATGCATAAAATTAGCTTAAAGCCTTTTTTTTAAAGTTAGTTTGACATCGCATTTAATTAAATTATGTAGTAAAGAAAGATTTTTGCTAATAAAAACATTCATAATTTTAGATAAAACTCGACAAAAAATGCTTAGTAATATTGGATGCGTTAAATGTACTGATGAGTGATCACATTAGTCCATCTAATGGTCATTAGTTATTATTTAAAATATTTATAATGAGTTACAAAAGCTTAATTGAAAATAATAAAAATCACAGCCCGATATGGCTAGAGAAATAACACATCCAACAATATTTCCATTCATGTTGTTTGGCGCACTGAAAAGTTTGTATCACATAATTCAATGAAACCATCCGATGCTGGTCTAAGAGTTTAGTTTTGTATTTCTAAATTCATGTCTATTTCTAGAGTCTTAAATCATATCATTTCACGAGTAACTGACATTCCCTTTCTTGTTATAACGAAGAATAAGAGAAAGAACGTGCCTGTCAATGTTTTCATAGAGACCGCACTTAGATTTTTGAAAAGCTTTTCGCGGTTGTTAAGGCTTTGCCCAATCTCGTTTTCACACTCTTCCATTTGATTCCTCAGTGCCACGTTTTCGTGTATCTTCTTTGTGCTCTGTTTCTCCGCCATCGCAATGACATGTAAATGTTACGTTGTAAATTCTCGCTGTTCCTTCTTTGCTGTGGGTACTCGCGTCGATGTCATCAGCAATGCGGAGCTGTAAAACAACGTTCGCTGTTGTTATTTATTTTATCCCTCTAATGTTATTAACTTTATGCAAGAATAATCAATACATGTTTGTAATTTTTAATAATGTTTTTATGGACTTGGCACAAAGCAGGAAATATTAAACGAAAACAAAAACCATATTCTTTTACGAAAATTACATGTGAAAATTTCTGGAAGAAAATCTCTCAACGTGAAGAAATAAAGATTTCGATTTTCACCTGAAGATGATTCAGTAGCACAGGCGAGATTTTTTACGATTTTAATTTTTGTTAAAACTTTTATGAATGATTATTTATTTTATTTTCATTTATTCACAATTTCTTAGGCGTTTTTATAAATTTATTCATTGACCAGTTTTCTTCTAGCAAATTCTTCATCAAGTTTTTTTTTCAGCAATGAATTTTGAATCATCACCAATGAAACGCTTCTTCGTTTTCAAACTGAGTGTGTGCTCGTCTTTTTAAATTATACACACACAATAGACAGGAGCTTGTTGTTGCGTTTAACCAGTGCTGAACAAAATATTATTCTAAACCTTTAATTCCATGTTGTTCAAGTGAAGCCTTATGAAGCTTAAATTTCAATTTTTTTAACTTCAAAATATCATTTTTTCCACTCCTGATATTTGCATGCTCATTATCTCAAAAGGTTTTTGAAATTTCTTAATCAACAGTTTACTAAAATTAATTGAGCATTATTTTCTACTAAGATATTACAGTAACAACTTACCTCAAAGTGGAGCACATTGAGACATCTTCACCTACTTTAGTTGAATAAATTTTTTTTACGCACAATAGCTTCATACATGAAAATGACCGTTGGCCAATTGAAAACACAGAACAATAAGCTGTTATTTCAACTGTGCAAGAGCTCTTCTTTCTGATTTTTGTCAATGAACTTTTGCTCCAGAAATAGTAATATTAGGGTGTAGCAAAATTAATGGCCGATTGGATTTTGTAGATATAGGTAAGTCGGTATGCAAATTATTTCTCGACTAATACGGCCATGTGACACATCATTTTAAGGCTGTAGTTCTTCTTTTTAAGCTGATGCTAAAAACTTCTGCAGATGTCTTACGTTGTGAAAGATTAGATCAATTTTGCAAATGCGCATTTCTACATAAGAGATATGTATCATTTTATTGCAGAAGTTCAACTTGGCCATAATGCTGCTGAAGCAACTCAAAATGTCATCAAAGCATGGGGTGTCGCGATAACTTTTCAATGTACAACGGCGCAGATGGTTTGAAAAATTCCGTGGCGGCAATACCATCCTTGAAAATGAGGATGGTCGCAACCGTTTATCGAAAGTTGACGACAACCAATTGAAGACATTAATCGAAGCCGACTCGCGTTAACAACAACTTCAACTTCAACAACAACGACCAGCATTAGTCAATCGGAAAGGCCCCACCTTGCAATGGTCACTCGACAGAAGTTAAATGATCTTGGCTACGAAACTCTTGATCATCCAGCATACTCACCTGATCTTTCACCAACTGACTACCACTTTTTCAAGCACCTTGACAATTTTTTGCGTGGAAGATGCTTCAAAAACCACGACGATGCGAAAACTGCTTTCAACTAAATTCACCTCCAGAAATTCAGAATTCTACGCCACCGGAATAAATATGCTTATGTGACGTTGGAAAAAGCGTGTTGCCTCTGCTGGATGTTACTTCGATTAGTAAAATATTGTTTGAAGTAGTCACTACTCATCGACCATTAATTTTGCACCAACCTGTTTTTTTAATCTTTATTCTTTTCACAATTTTATAAAAAGCAGTTTTAAATCTTATTCTCATATTTCATTCTTATTAGTAAGAGATGAAGTGAAATGTACAAATTTCGATTTTGTCACTCACAGAAAATTAATTTCTTTAAATTCATCTTTTATTCTATACAATTGAAACAAAATTGCCTCAACCTGTAAGTAGGCTCTTCAGCCTACTTCAGTGGAAACAAAAATACATTAAACATCTGAGGTATGGCGTGTATAAAAAAAAATTCCTCATAGAACATCCAATTATTATTCTTTAAAAATACATTAGTAGAAGCTTTCATTGATCACATGACAAGAAAACGTCTTGATCAACCTCTTCAATTGAAGATTACACATTACATGTTTAGTGTACAGAACCACCAATGAATATGTGTATGAAAACAAGTAAATTTAAACTTGTTAAAGAGGATACTTTATTTGCCTATAACAGCTCATACACTTTATTATCCGATAACTGATTTTATAAAATATGTCGAATAATTTGCAGATCGCTGGTCCTCGCACAACCACTAAATTGCTAATACTTTGGTCGGGAAAGCAATCTTTGGTTTGCTGATAATAAATTAGCATATTTCTGACATTAAGCTCTATTATTTCTTGTTTTAAGCTGTTTGGCCTGGAGTAGCACAATGTTTTTTTGTCTTGGCTCTCCCCCGTGGTTGTGTTCAGACACGAGAAAGTTGTCAAGTCTTAATTGTCACTATAATTTTTTTACTCATGTGAAAACTATTGCGCGAAGGGCTTCCAGAAAGCAAACATACAAACAACTTTCGTAATGAAGTCGATGGAAACCTTCCAGTACCTAACGGAAAAGAATTCAGACACGGTTCCGCCTTTTATTACGGTTTTTTCAACAAAGGCATGAATGCACCGTTATGTGCCGCAAGGTCTCGATCAAGTTCATTAAGAAGGACAATATTGGGAATTCCCTACTCCATAATGTAACCAACCTTCGGTTGACATGTCTTTTGGGTGAACAGAACATTTTAACTTCTCGTGTAACTTTTAAGTAATTATTATTTCCTAATTATGCCTCAAAGCTACAGAAAATACTTCCCGTAGTCATTATTGTGTGACGAGGATAATCGAAAATTTCTCGTTTCTAAATCTTTTTTGATTTATTTTGTATACCTTTAGATTGATTGAGATTGCATTTTCCTGAATTTATGTAAAAAGACGAAAATTTACTCATTTTCTCATTGGCAATCGATTAATTCTAAAATATCACTGCTCTGGTCTGAAATTTAAAGTTTGAGAGGAAGAGCAACTATTTTCCAAAATTGAGACCTTAGAAATTAGGAAAAAAAATTACATTTGAGGAGCAAAATTTGTATTAGAATCTTATATAATTTTAAGTTGATATTTAATTTAAAAACACACTCATTTATGCTTAATTTATGAATTTGGAAAATTATTGCTTATAAGCAAACCATTATGGCAATTGAAATAACCGCATGGAAATCTATGAAATATTATTGCAATTTCTTGAATAATTTATTCATTAACCAATGCTAGGCACACGTGAAGTTCTGTTCTTTTAATTGTTGAATTTGTAATGTGTAAGGTGAGCATTTCTTAAAGGAAATATAAAGTAAAATTTTTTCCCCGCCATTTCTGCAAGTCTGCATCTTAGCAGAAAGGCGATTCATGAAAATTACTGTTCATCTAATTTTCCTCAAAACATTTGGAAGACCTTAAATTGCAAAATTTCGATATTGATTATTCTCTTCGTTACATCCTGTATTGTGGTCACGTGAAAATAATCATATCTTGCACACGTGTTACCACGTTTGAGTCGGCTTAAGAGCAATATTGAGAAGGTTGTTACACGTAATAAAGATATTGGTGAACGGTACTTCGTCCAAAATTGTGGTCACATCGGTTATGTGCATTAAAACGTAACTTCTCTCTACCATTCGTAGATGTGGTTGAATGCTTACTATTATAATATTTTGAGTCGTCGATAGATGTCCAGAAAGACCATAATTAAATTTCATATTTCAAAAGGCTCTATAACAGGATCTATTATTGAGAATGACTTCAATTTGGCATGGGTGTTCTTAAAACAATGGAATATGCTTTGAAGAAAGAGAAAATGATTGTCGCTAGGGGAACAAATGGTGCTTTATTTGTTTAAACAGCGAAGAGCAATAAACTAAGAACACCTATGAGTCACGCAAGAGATTTCAATTTGTTTTTCTTTCGTTGTTTTGCTACCGTACGAGTGAACCGCAAATAGCATAATAAAATAATAATGAATTATACTGGAGAGAATGCTCCAATACCGGAAAAATTTTATAAAGAAAACTAAAGGAAAATTCCCGTAACCAGGGATCGAAAGAGGGACCACGAGATATATGATCGTGGTTTCTGATTCGATATCAGGACCGGAATTGTTCCTTTCGTTTTCCTTTAGCGTTGTGAAATATGCATGTTTGCAAAAATTGCTCCGAGTGGCAAATTTTTAAATACGAAGTTAATTTCAGTTAAGTTCTCATTTAAATGACATGCGGAAATAAATAAATAAACAAGAAAGCTTATATAAGTTAAGATGTAAATGGAAATCCAAATAAGTCCAGTTAAGTAAATAGTCTTTTTATAATTACATATCCTGTGTTCTTTTTGATAGTTAAAGGGTTTTTCTTCAACCAGTTCTTAGTTGGTTCAAAAACATTTATGGGAAAACAAATTCCATTTCTTCAAGAATATTTATGGCAAATTCGAAGTTATTCTGGCCTTTTGAAATACGAATTTCAGTTATACGCACCGGGTATATACAGGGTGATCCAAAAGTCAGGAAAAACTTGAAAACTCAATATTTCGCAGACGAATGCAGATAAAAGATTCTGTTCGCACAGAAACGATTGAAATGAAGTCAGATTTTTTTACCCAGGAAAATAAATTAATGCTAAAATTGTTCGGTTTTTGACCAACAGATGGCGGTGTCAGGTTACAGACATTAAAGCACTGTATAAGGAAAGTATGGACATTTCATGCCAGGCAGCCATTTTGATGCCTATTTCGATACGATGATTGCCTCTTCTTTGCAGCAAATTCAAACATCAGAAGTACATTCCTCTCTAACTTTTGTCAAAAAGGAATTGTTCAATACGAAAGTGTGAATTTACTGCAAAAAAGAGGCAATCATCGTATCGAAATAGGCATCAGAATGGCTGCCTGGCACGAAATGTCCATACTTTCTTTATACAGTGCTTTAACAGACATCACTGTAACGAGACTGTAGGCATTGGAATGCTGTCATTAATAGAGAAGGCCCTCTTAGTTTAACTTTATTATCAGAATAAAGAAAGTGCCAGAGTAGCATTGCGGGCATGTCGACGCATGCTTGGAATGCGAGATGGTGAAAGACCTATGAGGTGTGCTACAGTGAGAAAAATGATACGACGATTTGAAGCCACGGGTTCTTTGCCTGCAGGCCAAAGAAATGCCCGGCCCTCACCATCCACTGCTGTCGCCCAGAGAATCGAAGAGAGTGCAAACACTGTCGGAGATTCCTGCACACGAGGAATGCAGTGCACAGGAAGTGTCCCGACGGATTGGCATTTCGTACAGCAGTGTATGGCGTTTATTGCGAATTATCCTTAAGCGATTTCTGTACAAGTTGCAACATAATTCATGAACTGACACCTGACGACTTCATCATTCGTCAAGGCTGGGTATTCAATTAAATTGAGCAGCAGCACGACTGGATTTTCACTGTGCTTTGGACCGATGAGGCGCATTTCACACTTTCTGGCAGTAGTAACACACGCAATTGCCTTGTGTGGAGTACGGAAACCCACAAGTATTTGTTGAACAACCCCTAAATCAGACAAAACTTACAGTCAGGTGTGGCTTCTCCGCTGATTTACATAATCGGTCCGTTTTTCTTCCAGGAAGTCACAGGGACTGTTCTAAAAACAGTTACCATCACTAGTGTGCTATGCAGCACTGTTTCGGACCAGCATCATTTCAGAATTGCAAGTGCGACAAGCACTGCATACATACACCTTTATGCATATCACCCCCGCATATTATGAAGCGTCTGTGCAACGACTGCTCCACTCAAAATTTAGGGTCGATACTTTCTGCATGCATGGCCACTCAGATCGCCCGATCTTAACGCCTTGTGACTTTTGGCTATGGGGATATCTGAAGTCAAAACTGTATCGCAATCAACCCACATCATTGGCAACATTGAAAGATTCCATCCGGCAAAGTGGGTCTTCTTCCACACCGAGAGAAATGTTGCAGTGAATGTGAAAAGTGTCTCGTCTGATGGCTGTATTGTTGAATGACGGACGGCACATTGAACATTTGTAAGCCGATAGTTAATCCGGCATCTTACCGTCTGATAATGTGCATAAACTGATGTCTGTAACCTGACAATGCCATCAGTTGGTCCTAAACCGAACAATTCTAGTATTATTTTTTTCTTGGATACAATCCGACTTCATTTCAATCGTTTTTGTTCAAGCAGAATCTTTTTATCTGCATTCGTGTGGGAATTTTTGAGTTTTAAATTATTGAGTTTTTTCCTGACCTTTGGATCACCCTGTAGTAAATTGTTTCTTGCATATACGTACTTCTTCTAGTTTAACCTTTCATTCTTACAAACAATATGAATCATTTTGGATGAAGTATGGATAATTGAAAAAATTTTTATACATTGCTTGTTCATGTTGATGTTTTTAGATCTAAATAAATTTATTTACATACTGAGTATTCAGTTAAGATAATTACTTTTAATATCAATTAACTGCAGACACCATAAAAATATTTCTATCTTCTTTATTTACTTAGAAACTTAACAATCAACTATCTTCTTTCGGTATCTTCTCAGCATGAAGTCCTATTAAATATTTCCACAGTTAGACGCAAAGCGTAAGAAGAATATGAAAATCCAATAAAAATTGAATTACGTACACATGAAGAATGCAATCTTTAAGGTGTCTACACTTTGACTTTCTTTAATGATTACTACTTTAAAAAACTTTATTCATTCAATAAAACTCTACTTTTTTGCATCTCCACGTTACGCTCTTAGAATAAGTCACCAAGTTTTCTTCGTGTTTAATTATAAATGCGACGTTCTTTTTCTTTTCTTGCTTTTTCTTAATTTTATTTTCACTGAGCTCTGTTTTAGTGAAGGAAGTGGTGAAGTGGAAAGCTTTCTCGTGTTCTTATGTTCTTGCATTTTTCAAGCCTTTTAAAAACAAAGCTACAACTCGTGTCGTCTGTAAGCTTACCCTCCAACGTGTTTTGCATCTTATATAAGGTATCATAAGGGTTTATAGCAAGCTGTCGCCCCTTTTCTTAGCTAAGCCTCAAAGGTGCACACTTCTAAGGCAAAGTTTAATCCATTTTGGTTCCTTTTAATAAGGAGCGCATGTTAAATACCCTGGAATAAAATCTTCTTTATTATTTCATCCAAATAATAAAATTATGAAATTTCGAATAACTCGGTGCGATGGTATTCAAATGCGCAAGCGCATGTTTATTTTATATTTTAAATTTAAATTTAAAATTATTCAGGTCTAGATTTTCATTTTAAATTTTAAGTTTTTTCACAATCTCTTGCAAATCCGTTGAGAAAAGTTTCATATACCTTTTCTTAACAATAAATGGCTTAACTTGACCGAAGTTACTTTCTCACTCACTCTATAAGTAGTTTGAGAAAATTAACCTGGGGCTTGTTATTGCATACCATCTAAAAAGAACGAACGTGTGATTAGGAGCAGAAGTTCATTGAGAATCGATATTAAAAGAATGCTGCACACGTCTTACTGCAATTAAAGTTGCAAAGACGCCTGTTTTAGTTGCAAGATTTTGCTCTAAAATCCATCCAGCCTTAATGTAATGGCTGTTTGCGCGAAATGTAATGGCTGGTTCAATTGTTGGACATTGTTACAACAAAAATTAAACAATACATAGCATTTAACATGTCCATCACATTTCCCAAGGACTACAAACATCCAAAGTGTGCATAGAAAAGTAAAATTCAATTTCTTAACTACCAGCCAAGGTACCATACACATACGGATAGTATTCATACACTTCTCCATATTCATTCAGTTTTATTTAATTTGGTAGATACATATACAGGGTGTATCAGATTCGATGGTCATAAAGTACCTAGCGTGATCTTTTGCATGATTACAAACTTAAAGTTCCTTATGCACAATGTTCAAAACTCAAATGTTAAGGGTCTAAACATCACACAAAGTTTGCTGAAAACCTGTCGAAAACGGCATTTAATCTCAACAATTGCCGCCGATTTAATTGTAATCGCCCCCTTTGAATTTAATGAACTGCCGGTGCGGAAAGTTCATAAATGACGTAACGATGCAATTTAAATTTTGGGTTTTCGACATTTTGGATAAGGAGCTTTAAGTTTGTAATCATGCAAAGGATCACGCTAGGTACATTATGACCATCGAATCTGATACATCCTGTATAATGTAATTAATAATATTTAATTAATTTTCCATGTAGAGAAGTTTCCGAGTTACACAGTCAAAATTGTGACAAGTGCTAGTTAGTACTCACAAGTGAACACGTACGTATTATGATGTTGAATGAGTAACTTGGAAACTTCTTGTTAGAATTAAATCAAATTTTAAAGGTATACACAGTCTTATGTACTCTGTTATTCCTCCAAATTTCATTAATCTAGGCTTTACAGAATCTGAGTTATTAACTTGTTGATCTTGGTGGCGGCATTTATATTTCTGTTCATATCTCAGTTATCGTTCATATTTGAACCCATGTTCATAGGACGTTTTGTGTTTATCTTAACCTCTATAATACCCCCTTTAAGTATTTTACATTCGATGTAAATCACCCTGTATAATGAAATAATCAAATTAAATTAACACAAACTGAATAAGTGCTCTTATGTTGTTGATTCCAATTAATGAAAAAACAAATTAAACTTTCTTTTATATCCAATACAATAGAAGGACTATATTTATCTTTATTTTCTTGTTCTCAAGAACTCATCTTTATTTCTTCTGTGTGTTTGTAAATGTGTGTGATTTTCACCAATGAGCGATTTCGACTGGATTTGAAACTTAAGGCCTTACAAACATTAAAATTATATGAACGCAAGAAGATTTCGTAAAATTTTGCTGCAGTATACACTGAATTTTAGCAAATAAACTGATACAATTCCACTTTACAAAGGTTATTCGTAAAGTAAAGCCTGTTTTGCAATAAAAACAAAATACTATATATATTTTCAAAATTTTTTCTTTACCAGATTCTATGTACCTTTAACTATTTTTCCACATAGTTTCCAAGTTTATTTAAGCACTTGTCATAAACCTCAATGTACTTCCGCATGATCACTTCATAGAAGCTGCCGCCAGTGAAGAAAGTCACGCAGTTTTCACTTGTTCATCGTCGCTGAAGTGCAGGCTGCCGATGATCTCCTTTAGCTCCCGGAACAGGTGGTAATACTGGACGCGAGATCAAGTTGTTCCCAACTAATCAGATGTTTGGGATCTTTTGTCCAGTGGCGTTTCCAAGATCTAAAGGAGATCATCGGCAGCCTGCATTTCAGCGACAATGAACAAGTGAAAACCGTGATTTTCTTCACTGGCGGCAGCTTCTATGAAGTGATCATGCGGAAGTACATTGAGTGCTATGCAAGTGCTTAAATAAACTTGGAAACTATGCGGAAAAATAGTTAAAGGCACATAGAATCTGGTAAAGAAAAGTTTTTGAAAATGTACATAGTAGTTTTGTTTTTATTGCAAAAATGACCTTACTTTACGAATAACCCTCGTACCAATAAGAATGGCACGAAGTTCGAGACATTTGCAGCTACAGAAATTTTTCGCGGATGGCTTCAAATTATGTCAATTAAATTACGAACACCGTGCATATAATAATTTTTTTGTAAATACCATGATTCAAATATATTAGAAATTATGATTATAAATCCTGGTTTAAACGGAAGTTCTCGATATTAATGGTGCCGCAACTTTTTTGAGCTATTAGATCAGCGTTTTTGTAAATTATTATTATTTATTAGCCTCAGTAGGCTCATTCCCTGATAGACTAAATTTTCAGCAGATCAACATTCTCTCTAACGAAAAGGTAAAAGAGGAATAGAAATTTTATGTACATTCCGAAGAAATAATTCAATTGATCTATATAAAAATTATAAATTAATATTAGCATCGCAATTTAATAGTTTAAATTTATGGTATAATAAATTTACGATGAGACGTAATTATTTCCAAGGAATTAAACAAATTGTTGAAAATTATATGCATTCTCAACTTTATTAAATTTAATGATTGCAACAAACTTAACTTACCATTAAATTAGCAAGTGTGCATTAAATGTCTGATAATAAAAGGCAAGCATTTCATTTCAAACATAAATTTCATTATTAAATCAAAGGTGATTTATAATATCAGATTAATAAACTATAAACAAGATTGCATTAGCTTTCAATGAACGTATGTAAATATCGTTAAACCCATGTTAGATATTTTCCTTCATACTATTTTTAGAATAGACGAAGAATGTCATTTCGTAATCAATTTCATAATGGAATTTTTATTCCAAATTTAGAAAAAAATGCACAATTGTAGATATTTTCTGTACCACTTTGGTATTACCATCTCATTATTCTAAGGTGTTTTCCATATCAAAACAACTGCGATTCATTGCGTGTTTTCAAACTCGTGATTACAAATATAGCATTGTATTTTTAATTCTTCTTGTAAAAGAGGAGTAATTTGGCTTTAAATTTACTTAGCGAAAACATATCAACAAAAAATCGAAGCAACAAATTGATATCACCGAGGATGAATCTAATAAAAAACAAGTCAATAATTTTTTCAATGATATATTCGCCATTACGTTCAATAAAAATCGTCCAAGGTTTTATTTTGTCTGTATAAGACTTTTGCGCACGCTCATGCAATCGTCACTGTTCGTAATTTTCATCTTGAGCTAATAACTTCACATGTAATTCAGTTGTCGATCTCAAAATTTAGTCGATTATCGGACCCATCTGTGCTCTCACCCACGAAATTTCGTAGCCAAAATCTTACTGACTCTGGAATTATTCGCCTTATCCATTTAAAATGTAGCCATTCCTATTATGGGGTTAGGTTTCCTGAAACTGGACCACGCACCTGATCCCAAATACCCCATTCGTCCCTCGTGGATCACTGGTTTGAATCTGCTTGTATAATAAATGAGTCTGTTCGTGTGTGCTAAAAAATTTTGGATTTTTGAAATTTTGACTCTGGATTCTGAAAGACCATCAAAAATTAGAATAGGAATGCCTCTAAGACCCGTCCTCTATCTCTTTGTCTTCATCGATAAAATTTGGTTCAAAACTAAAAATTCCGCATTTTCCGTGCCTCTATCTCCTAAACGGATCAAATGAAAAAACGCCCAAAAAAAAATTTCACAAATGTTGTGTAAATCTGAAAATACCATTAAAAATAAGCGTTTCCAATGCACATTTTAAGGTGACTTCCATATTCGGAAATGGAATACAAATAAAAAACATAAAAGTACAATAAGTCTTACATTGAACGTACTCTGTCAGATTTGTATTTTAGAAGTTTAGTTATTGGTTCACTTTAGGTAGGACACCTGTATATGTTCCCTTGTTTCTCAAAATGTAATTTAAATACATCAAACTTCATTATTGAATAAGGAACAAATCTCATCGCTTGTTAAATAATGGCGATACTGTGCTGATCATTCTACTGAAAATTCAGGTATCCGCCACTAGGCATGAGTCGACGAGGCAGCTTTACCAAGGCGACATTACGACAAAAAGGAAGAAGAATTTAATATGTTAAGACAAAAAATAATATTTCAGATTGAAACATACACAGGGGTGGATAAAGGAGATGCTTTTATAACTCTCGCAATTTAACTTCGAAAATTTGGATCGGATAAAAAAGATTTCAGACAAAAATTTGCTGTTTATTAACGTAGAAGTAAATGCCGGTAAAACAAAACTGACCTTCAAAAGGTACTGTACATATCCATTAAAAAATAATGAAATTGACCTTCAAAAGGTACAACATACAGAAGTTGGACAAAATAATATGAACATCTTTGATTTTAAACGTTTTGTCGAATATCTAGAAAAATACTTGGCCAATTATCCCGAAACTTCAGGGGTGTAAAGAGCATCTTACATCTCATATATTTCAGCGGAGATTTTATCCCGAAAGCAAATAGGGGACCAGAAACAAACTGAACAAAAAAAAATAATGTTTGGGATCACCCTGTAAAAATCTTGAAATGCGTTGTAGCTGTAGCATATGATTAATGAGGCTACTTTTACTTATCTGTGTTTATATTTTATGAGAATAGCACGTATATTCATGGAGATATAAAGGTGTCTTTAAAATAATCGAATTTTTTCGTAAGTTTTTTGTTTATAACATGCAAGATTTTCAGGAAAATTTCCTGCAATTAGAATATAAAAATATTAAATATAGATGAATTATGAGCATTTTCAATAAATAACGTTTAACTGTGCATGCGCAAGCGTTACCAAAATGCCTTTTGCATAATTTATTAGCCAAATGTATAGAGAGCTACGCTTATAAAAAGCCCAAGCAAATATCGTGAAACTTCAGAAAGATGGAATGAGTTGAATTTCAGTTGCTCTCAAAACTAAACAAAACGATAAAAGTGTTTCTCCATATTTTTAGGGTCATAAGAGGGAAAGAGGCTGTCATAAGAGCGAAAGGCAGGCCTACAGATACACGTCAGCGTAAGGAGAAGACGTTGATACTGGCGTCCGGTCCAAAAATAAAAATTTCTTTATTTTTTAAAGAAACCTTTATATCTCCACGAATATACGTGATATTCTCATCCAAATGAACACAAATAAGTAAAAGAAGCCTCTTGATCATATGCTACAGCTACAACGCATTTCAAGCATTATTTTTTACAGGGTGATCCGAAACATTATTTTTTTGTTCAATTTGTTGCTGGTCCCCTAATTGCGTTCGGGACAAAATCTCCGCTGAAATATATGATGTATAACATGCTCTTTACACCCCTGAAGTTTCGGAATAATTGGTCAAGTATTTTTCTAGATATTCGACAAAACGTCTAAAGACAAAGATGTTCATATTATTTTGCCCAACCCCTGTATTATTGATCTAAGGAGTTTAAATGATTAATTGTAAATTTAAATGTGGTCAGTCTCCTTTTAATGGGGAAAATCGTAAAATTAATAAAAACAAAAAAATAAATAATAAATAAAGTCACCAATCTTGAAAAAGGATGAAGAAACTTGTGAGATGGAAGAAAACTCAAAGGATGTAGTCTATTGGAGATGTTGTTGATAGCAGAAATAAACCCAGTCTATTGAGGATGTAGATGAAGTCTTGTGAAGATAATGTTGATAGTGGAAAACTATCTGTATTTTAAAACCTCTTCAAAATTTCATCTGTATTTCAAAACCAACACTTCCTTCAAGATTATCGTTTTCCACTATCAACATTATCTTCACAAGACTTCATCTACATCCTCAATAGACTGGGTTTATTTCTACTATCAACAACATCTTCAATAGACTACATCCTTTGAGTTTTCTTCCATCTCACAAGTTTCTTCATCGTTTTTAAGATTGGTGACTTTATTTATTATTTATTTTTTTGGTTTATTAATTTTACGATTTTCCCCATTAAAAGGAGATTGACCACATTTAAATTTAAAATCAACCCCTGTATGTTCAAAAATTTCTTTTCAATAACGCTTTGTTTCCGAGATAACAATTTTTATTTATTTAACGGTATAAAAATGACTTAAACTCTAAAGCAGATTAAAAACACGTCAAATACAATTTTACAATTTACTCTTTATTAAGCAACAAACAATGCAGATTTACTTCTTTGTATAAATTTTTTATCAATTTTTTGAAATCATAAAAAGACTGATAAATGAGTAAATGCGCATGGAGAAAGCTTTATTAATGAAGAACTTAACATATGTTTATTGTTTGAAGCTAAATGATAATGCTAATAAAATTAATAAATAATTATTAACTTCTAACATTTTCTTTTATTTCTATCGACACCGATTAAAAATTTAAAAATTTATTTTTATTAATTATATTTCTGCAATTATCAACTATTAAGAAACTAACTGCATAGTCTTTATTAAATTTGGCAAATAAGTTTACAAGAAGCAATTCGCTAATTCTCCAATATAAGCTCGACCGTTTTGTCCTGAGCTTCAATGCTTTAGCTACAACCCCAACACATTTCCGTTCCTTCACTCTTGACCTTAGGATTTGTAGCCGCATTCCGTGGATGGCGGAGCACTTGGCAGAGATGGCTTTTCGCCGTCCATTTCTCTAGGGATACAAAACAGCCGAACGCGAGAAACGCTCGGCCGCATCCGAGCCGGCGGGAGAGTTAAAGCAGAGCAACAACTCTCATTCTCGCTCTCCCCTTATACGCAGCACGTTAGGAATACAAGATGAGGAAGAATGACAACGAGTTCCCGCCAGCCGAGCTAATAAATTTATATTTGTAGCTGCAATACTGAAAACGAATCGCACATAACAAGCCAATTTCTGCTAACCTTTTAGGACTGCGAGAACGCAGCAAGCATTTTATTCCAAGTCTAAGAATGCATTCTTTTCTTTGACTAAATTCTCTTAAGAAGAGACAGAAATTGCGATCTGGGGAAAAAAAACCGATCGCACTTGGGAGAAAAATATTTTATACATCTCTTGAATCTGAAGATTACTTCTTTTCAGGAGAAGGAAGAGAAATTCAGAAAGAAAATCCTTTCAAGAGTACTACAGAAAAATTTACAAGAATATTACAATTCCACAGAAATTCCAAGGGAGCAAAAATTTTATTAAGCAAACGTTAGCTCTTTAAAAATTCAGGAATTTTTCATTTTTCCTTTTAGAAGGATGCACAAAATTAAAAATACGGACATTATATGGGGTTTTTTTTGAGAATGCATTTCAGAAATTTTATTTCCTTATACAAATTACAAATTCATTCTCTTTATTGCTACCAAAAGACTAGGGGCAATAATAAAATGCACGCGAAAGTTGTCGTACATTTTGAAAAAAAAGGGCTTCTAGCCAATTATACTGTAAGATGTGGTTGAAACAGGCAGGATAACTATGCATTCTAGCCTCAAACTTACTCGCGCATCGATGTCGGTATTTTAATTATGGCCATGGGAAATGAACATATTCAAATTGTAGCAGTATTAAGTTGTTAAACGGGTGAGGTTTGCATTCTTTTGAAAACCCCAGAGCTGAAATTGGGATGCTTCATATTACGAGGGAGGATCGAAAAGAAACGCACAACAATTTTTTATGGAATACTATTTTGGTCCGGATATTCAAAGTTTGGCAAATTGATAGTTTGAATCTTTCGCTACAGACAGTAATGACTTGATCAGGTGTCGCTCTAGCGGAAGGACCGATAATTACTCAGTAAAGATGGCGCGTTTGCTAGCATCGTCAACTTGTGGAAAACAGCGAGGTGTAGTCCTTTTTTGTGCGCTAAACGAAAAAATGCGAGTGAAATCTACAAAGCACCGCCTTGAAATCATCAGAGCAGATGATTCTTCGAAGAGGGCGAAGTCAAAAATTGAGGAATTTGGCGGAGAGATGCTCAGACATTCACCCTACAGTCTAGACCACGCACCGTTTGACTATCATCTCTTCGGACCAATGAAGCAATTCCCTGGAGGCCAACACTTTGGTTCGTATGAAGAGGTAAAATCAGCTGTGCACAGTTAGATATACAACCATAAAACATAGTTTTATGTACGAGGTGCCACGTTAGGTGCATACGATATGTCAAAACATAGGAAAAACCTGCAGCTTGCTTGTGCATTGTTTCATTTTTGTTTATTATTAAAAATATTGCCACAAAAATTGTTGTACGTTACTTTTCGATCCTCCCTCATATTATTTACAGCCATCGGGAGAATAATGATTAGAACTGGCACTCTGTATAACCAATACTTTATAATACATTTTATAATAGAGAATACATTTTAGCGTTTTTATCTTTTGAATTTTATTGTATTCCATCTTTATGGGCAATAAATGTACTATTATTATTATTATTATTATTATTATTATTACTAATGTGGATTTGTGTGTCGTCAAGTCTGATTTGGCTCTAGTT
>JAHWFO010069308.1:371451-382887 GCA_023313115.1 Rhysida immarginata | reverse complement strand
ATAATTTCCAAGTTTCTGGTGTAAGAAAGTCATTAATGTAGATCTCATAATCTTCATTAAGAATCTTGACATCCGCTGTAGTTAGATGTTTGAATTGTCTCTTTTTTTTGATTTAGAATATTAACTTTAAGTGAATTATCTTGTACTTTTAATAAAATTCGAGCAATCGAGTTGGAATTTTTCTTTTATAATTGAAAGCGTATGGCGGAAATGATTTGTTTTGGATCAAAATTAATTTTCATATAGTTTAAAATATTTTCTATAAACTGTTTTAAATTCTCCCCTTCTCTTTGTGGAATTCCATTCACAATCAACGATAGTTGAGTTTTTTCTTGTTCATAATTATGTATTTTACGTTCTAACACTTGAATTCTCGAACTTAATAATTGTTGCTGCGCAGAAAGGGTATCTATATTATTGCAGGCTTGATCTAATTTTCGCTCAAAATTATCAAATTTACCAATAAAATCATCCATCTTCTTAGAAATAAATTCTATATTCTGTTTAAAGAGATTGAATTCATCTCTAAAACTATTCAAATCATTTTTTAACGTTTGTAAGTTAGTATTCATGTTCGATATTTCTTCTAATTTCAGTAATTCTGGTTGACTATTAAAACTTAATAATGTAGAGTTCATTTCATATTGCTGGCTAAATGTACCGACGCTTACCTCCTCTGATATAAATGAGCTCTTCTTCAATGGCGTATTTTCCTTGCAAAGAGATTTTTCATTATGATGACAGTTTGAACATTTCCAGATCTTATTATCCTCCTTCAGAAACTGCAAAATCTTGTATTTTTAAATTTGCACATTTCAAATGATAATACTTTTTACAGTCACTACCACACTGGATATATTGTTCTTCTATTTTCACGTAAATCTTACAGGCACCGCATTTTCTGGCTGCTGCCATCACGACGCCATCTTGGAAAATTCATATCATTATCATTGATTAATACTTTGAAAAATGTATATGTATCATTGATTGATAATTGCTCTTTATATAATTAAATGACCTTTGAAAACAGAAAAAAATTCATGAAGTGAATCCATCGGAGAGGTTTTTAAAACCTCTTTTATTCAGTGGTTTTAACGAACAGGATTTAGCTTTTCCTATAAAGATGATCGCTCGTGTAATATGTTTTTTCTTAGCAATATCTTGTAAGTACTGCATATGGAAGTTTATATTATTTTATGTTTTAGTTGCTTATTTTCATTAAAATTGTTGAGGAAATTTATATTTATCTATTTTGAAATAAATCTAGTTCCCAACGTATTTTAAATTTATCTTCTCAATTTGCTTTTCTTCACTATATGTGAAATCTGTATCTGCTCTCTCTGTAAATCACAGTTATATCCGAAATAGGATAGATGCTGGTCTGTTTCCAATTTTTACTGGTTAATGCCCAAGATGTTTTTAAATTTTAACAATAAACATCAATAAACGTTATTTGCTTAACTATATAGACTGCTATGCTCTGTATATATACTAAGTAAAAATATTTAATAACAAAACTTTTTTTGGTTATTAATTATATACACGTAATAGGAAAGGCTAAAAAGAACTGCTTCAGCTTCAAGAATTGGAATGTTGGAATCACTGAACAAGTGAACTAATTTTGTGTGTTGCGTATTTAAACGAATGCGGATGAAATGGAGGCCACGGGTAGAAAGTACACAATGAAAGAGAAAGCCGAAATCGTGATGCTTTCTTTCCCAACGGGAAACGTGAGGAATTTTCTTACCTGAAAAAAAAGGCTATAAGATCATTATATTATACTTAAGAAGCATTTATGTTATTCTCAATCTGCAGCTTTTCAATATTCCTGGAACTTTGGGAAATATTGAACCTGTACGAAATAATGACATAACCAAGTACGAAAGGCTGAAGTAATCGCCGTCACTTAGACCATTTGAAACATAATATTTCCAAAATTTTTGAATTATTTTTGAAATCATTAGAACATATTCCACTGAATCAAATTTGATCATCTTCGACAATACTAATTTCTCCTAAATATTCATTCATGGCATGCCGTTAGGAGTTGTTTGATATATTACATGCCGTATCTTAGCATTGAAATTTTCCAAGGTATCATAATGGTGTCATTAGAACAGTTACCACTGAATCAAATTCGAACATCTTCGAGGTTATTAATTACTCTTCATGACAGGTCGTTACTAGTTATTTGATCCCATGCCATATCTTAGTATTGAAAATTTCTAGCTGGTATTATAATGGAACCATTAGATGACGTGCCAATGTACCGATTTTGACCATTTTTGAACTGCTTCGTACCATGAACCATATTTACCGATTGGCGAAAAAAGATTTTAATAATCTTTCATACGTTTCGAGAAGATCGAGTTACAGACGGACAGACAGTCAGTCAGATAGACAGACAGACAGACAGACAGACAGACAGACAGACAGACCGCCCCCCCCCCCAGTAATATGAGCATAAAGCACTTAATGTATTTATTAAATATAAAAATATACACGAGCATGCGTTTTATTTCCTTAAATATGCTCACATGATAAACGAAGTAAAAGTTCCAACTGGCTCTTACCATGGCTTTCGGGAAGCTTGTGGTGACAGTGTCCAACAGTAGCGGTTTGTCACAAAATGTGCAAACGGCCTTTTTTTTGTGGCACGACTTAATGCGTCGACATTGGAAACGGAGGTGTTGGGCAGGTGGCAATGGGAATTAATGGAGCCTATTTCGTATTCTCTGGATATGAGCTCTTGCGACTTCGACTTGTCCCCTAAAATGAAAGAACCCCTCAGAGGTCTGCGGTTTCATTATGTACAAGAATGCTTCGACCACTTGCAGCGTTTCATCCTTGAAATCGAAAAAGGCACTTCGCTGAGGAATCCACTGGCTGTAATAAATTTAAAAACACGTACAATGTAATCGAAAGAAGATTACATTAAAGGGAATGTCATTGCATTTACTTCCGATATACGAAGCAGTTTTACAATTTGTATACACGTTATTATGTACATTAATTACAACCCTCGAAACTAAACAATTAAAGCAACTTTTAATAGAATTTCAAATAAAAACTAGAATTGATTTTAACATGACTTATTTAAAATTATAACATTTAAACGTCTATTGATATTCTACGGTGTTTATCTTTGTTAAAAGCACTATTCCCTTTGAAATCTAATTATTTTTAGAAAGTATATTTAGAGACATTCTTTTGTTCTGAAATTTTACTCCTAATTATTTTTAATCCTGTGAATCACCAAACTTAGTTAACTATGAGCTTTAGATTTATTCAAAGTGAAATAGCCTTCAGGGGAATTCGCGACTCTTAAATTAATTAAGAGTTCATTAGTATTTAACGTCCCTGAGGTTAATCCTACATTGCTTAGAGCATAAATCAACTTAATGCTTTGTTTTATGCTGCTGTTTACTTATCTGAATTTTATTAAGGATTTAAATATATTTAAAAAACATAAAAGAAGAGAGAGGAAGATTTTTATTATCTATTTATTTATTTCTCAAAAATTACTGTTCACGGACGCGCTCTAAATTTCTCATAATAATAAACAGCAGATATCAAACAAGGGGAAAATGAGAATTATGAACATTGCCAAAAAGAACTCTCGCATGAAGGCTATATCGACCAGCCATAGAAAGTTAAACTTTTGAGTAAACGATCATTGGGCACTTTTTCAGATTGTTAGTTATTTTTAAGTTAATTTCTCTTATCGTTAAAAACAGATGTTTATAATTTTTATTTAATTTTTAGTTGTTGTCTGCGTTTCTCGATGTCTCAAAAGGTTTCAAATATAAATCCCCAATTATAAATCCCCATTTAAAGATTAACCAACAATTAAAATACTCGAATAGAAGTTGTAAGATGCGTTGCATAAATATAAAGCCATTGTTTTTTCTATTAGCCTATATTTCAACTGGCATTGAACCTATTAATTTTTCTCATGACAGAAATTTTAATTTTTCTCCAGCTAGTTACAATTGCTTGCTTCAAATCATTGACAGCATCATACTATTTTTTGCCCTCATAAACTTCAAGGGGTAACAATACCATCACTGCATTCAAATTCGGAAAATAAGGAGGACACTCGAACATTTTTATCCACAAACCACTGAAATTAGGGAGAGCATTGTCCCTTTGAAATGTCCATGAAGAACCACCAATATCTTCTCCAAATGGCAAAAAATGTGCTTCCAACAAAGTCTGATATTTTCAGCATTCATTCGGCCACTCGATATGCAATGTCAGTTTTTGCATTCCATCCAAATGCTGCCCAAATGACACCTCACCTCTTTGTTGACGTTTGGAATAGATTTTCTCATCTCGCCGTAAGTCATGCCAGTAAAAATGCCATTCATCAGTTACGTTCAGATTGAATTTTTCTTCATCGTTCCAGACCAATGTCTCCACTGCCTTGTTTCACAGGCAAATTTTAATCTTTTTTTCACAATGGGCAGTATATCAGCTTAGTTCCACTCTTCTTCTTGAATTTAAATATCCTGTGGCTCGACAAATTTAAATGTCCTGTAGCTCGAACAATCTTGGAGAGTGTTGACTTGTGGACATTAACACCAGAACGTTTAGCTAGTTGTCCTAATGCTGCTTTATTGTTGCTCACTTCCCGAAAAACCGTTCGTTTCAGACGAGGAGTTAATTTCGGAGGTCTCCCACTTGATGTTGGTACCGTACTGGGTCCAAGTTTAAAATTAATATACACGATTTCGTGTGAGCGATATACAGCCTTAGCTATAACTCGTGCTGATTTTCCAGAAGCCCTTAAAGACTGTTATCTCAGCCTTCACAAAATCACTCAAAATTTTACCTCTCCCCATCATGTACAGGTGATTAGATCAGCAAAGGTGAGCAGCTTTAAATTCTAATAAATGAATACTTTTTCAAATTTATTTATTATGGGACAGACCAAAATACTAGTATTAAGGTGAGCAAAGGTATCATAAAAACACATATTTTTTAATTGGCTTTATATTTTCGCAAGAGGCAAGGTCATAAAACGTGAATTATTTATATTATTTTTCAAATAATCATCATTATATTGCAGGAATATGTAATAATCATGGTGGTCATATGTTCATTTGCTTTATTGTTCGATTATATATTGCATGGAAATCATGAAAAAACTAGGTGGCTTTATGTTTATGCAACGCACCTTATCTCTATGCCCCGAGTTTAAAGCAACATTTGTAAGTTCGTCCATTTCAAGACCACAATAATTTTTGCTCTTCATGCACGTTTTTTTTTACTGTATATCGGCATCATACAAAACGGAATCTATATTAAGTGTCTATATTATCTTGTGGTCTATACTTCATCAGATTAAGTGTCTATTACTTCATCAGATTAAGTGTCTATATTATCTTGTACTGTCTTTTACGAATACGCAGAGAGACGGTATTTTTGGTAGTGCTCAAATGAATTGTCAACATACCTCTCAGTAATCTGATGAAGGTATAGCCGACACGATTGTTAGATCATGAATACAGGATTTTTTAAAAAAGATGGAGCATTTTTCAAATGCATGTATTTATTTCAAACAAAGTGTAAAAGAAAGAAACACGTTCAGCACATCACTGCACAGAGGAAAGTTCAAACTTTTAAAAGTCCACCCGAAAGTTCCATTCACTGCTACACAGCGGCGTTGTTTTTTTGTTTATAGGAAATTAGGGATTCATAGGAGTGGTCGTTTTGTGGGCTGCAGTTTGCGAAATATGAATCCACTGTTCTAGTATCTGAATTCTACCGTTCAAGTACAGATGCATTGGCACAATTATTTATCCACTATTTCCATTATAAAACTGTTTTCACCATTATCATCAATTCAATTGAACTCATCATTTTTAATTGTCATCATTCTATAAATCTCATATACCAGCGGAGTTTTCACCACTGAATGTGGACTGAAAGAATTGAAATCGACATCAACCCAATCTGAAGAAGGCGGACATCGGATCAACGATGAACTATAAAAAACTGAATTCAATATAAATATTTAATTATCTTTATTTTACAATGAAAATTGATCAAACGGTGATAAGACCCTGAAAAACTGCTGACGTTTCGGATAGTGCTTTAACAAAGGGCTTTACTTTTTTTGCTTTGACAGAGAATAGACTCTATCTGAAACGTCAGCTTTTTTCAGAGTCTTACCACCTTTTGATCAATTTATGTTTCATTCCAAGGTTCTTGTGTCTCGTTCTTCTTTGTTTCTATATCCGTCATTTATTTTATAATGGAAAAAGTGAATTAATTACAAAGTAGAAGCTCGATAAATTATGACTTTGTCGAAATAAGTTTTTATCTTAAGTAAAGTGCAAATTCTAAGTTAATATTTTAGAAAGGTATTACAGGAACCCTTAACCAATTTTTTCACGTAATTTTATCGCATGTATTCGTGGAAAGTGTCGCACTCTTAAAAATAGGTTATAAGATAACTGCATTAGCATCAAACAAATATTTAGATGTTTAATTTTTAAATGTTTTCATTTAATTATCTCTAAGAAGCATTGAAAGATAGTGCACTGTCATAATTTTCTCATATAATACGCGCCATTTTTACAATTTTCAACGATATTTTTTCACTGGATTGAACTATAGTGCATGTGAGCTAAATCAATGGTTAGAAACCTTCCACCTACCAGTTCTGGACTTGACACAATACAATCGAAACCAGAATGATATACACCCAAAGGAAAGGTTAAAGGTTTATTTCTTCTAAAGATAAATTGGAGTTCGATATCGGAAGCATTTAATTCATTATTTTCAAACATTAGCAAACTGAGGTTGCTATCATTGTGCGCTGCCCGCAAAAGATGCATCGGCGGGATAAGAATTTGGTACGTGGGTGTAAAACCTGGCACATTAGATTAGTTTCGTCTCGGAACCGCTGGCGAGAAAATCGAGCTATAGGACGTAAAATGGAACGATCGATTTTGTTTAACAGTTTGGAAAAACATCTATTCTACTCATTACGCTCACGCCCGCTTGTGGCTCTGAGCGCAGACGGGGAATGAAGATTTCTCCTGCACCATTCGTTTTAGGAAATGAGTATGTACGTTCCAATAAAAACCTTCTCGAATCTTAGAGAAAAGGACGGAGAAAAGGGGAGAAGCAGAATCTTTATTGCAGGATCGGTCCAAATGAAATGGAGGGAGACAAACAGAGAAGAAATAAAATGAATTTCTTATCGGTGGAAGGATGGATCATAATACTGTTACTATTAACTAAACAGGTGGTGGCCTTACAGTATAACAGAGGGACATCAGGAGTTCCAACTAGTTTTGCCATTTATTCCCGGCTTTGTCAAGGATATATAGCAAGAGGCATGCAAGCCTTTATACAGGGTGTTTTTGAATTGAGTACAGATTCTTTGGGAGATGATAGAAGAGGTCCTTAGAAGTATTTTTTGTCATATGAACATGGGGTCCCCGCAGCTCCGTTTACTTACAATACTGCATTGAACAATCAAATGACACCGGGACGCAGTGTGCGTTGGTAGGCTAGATTATTTTATTTTTAACAATTAACACAAGCAATCTACTGTATGACTTTCCCAGAATGCGATTAGTTCATTTACATATGGACTAATCGCATTTTACAAAGGGGTTGGATACCATGGAATCTCCTTGACGAAGTTTGTCCTAAGACTTTTCAACAAACAAGCACGTGCACCTTGAAATTTCTTTGCAAGCAATTACTTTAAAAGTTATTACAGTAGATTGCTTGTGTTAATTGTTAAAAATAAAATAATCTAGGCTACCAACGCACACTGCGTCCCGGTGTCATTTGATTGTTCAATGCAGTATTGTAAGTAAACGGAGCTGCGGGGACCCCATGTTCATATGACAAAAAATACTTCTAAGGACTTCTTCTATCATCTCCCAAAAATCTGTACTCAATTCAAAACACCCTGTATAAAGGCTTGCGTGCCTCTTGCCGTATATCTTTGACAAATCCGGGAATAAATGGCGAAACTAGTTGGAGCTCCTGATGTCCCTCTGTTATACTGTAAGGCCACCACCTGTTTAGTTAAAATGAATTTCACAGTTGATGGGAATCCCTTAGATCTAATCGCATAATTTATTCTCTGCGTTAAGTTAATTGGAGTAATCGCGAATGACTTTCGAGTGTATGTTTTCAATGAAGTAATTTCACTAAGTCAATTAATGAAATATGCTAAATAGAAGATAATAGTATGCTTTCAATAAGAGGAGATTATTCCGAAGATAAAAAAACAAAAACAACAACACCAAACGAAGGAAAATGGATTATCTTTTCAATCGTGTGTTTAATTCTACTTGTCCTTTATTCCTTAGAAAATTTAGAAACAACAAGACAGTAGCTTGTCGTCGATATTTTATATTTTTAATTTATGAATTCTAAATTTGTAATCCAGATAGTCTAATTCAGAGACCAAATGATTCTGTCTTCTCTCCATATACTTTAACTTTCAGGCCTAACCACTCAAGGAAATTTCATCGTCAAATGAACTGAAACTATTTCCTAAATTGAATATTTGATAGTTGTAATTTTTGCGAGCAAATAGGCAACCACTATTTCATTTTCTAGCTTCTAACAGAATCCCAGCTATGAAGATAACTTTCTGAAAAAACATAAATTGGAATTCATTTTAAGATAAAACTGTTATCTAGTGAATTCTTTTCTCCTTATTTAAAAAAAATGGAAAATGTAATATCAGTAAATATAATACAAAATAAGAAACGTTTGATTATATTTGCTTAAAAAGTAATCTAACTCTATTATTTTCCTAGAGATCTTTCTTTTCGTAATGAAACCGTGCGACTCGGTATACATGTAATTTACAAGATTTTGAAGGATATCTCCACGATGTAAAAGATGTTCCAAATGTTGGATTCTTAGCAAAAATTTATATTTAATTTTTATTACAATAAGGGCTCAACATAATACGCTGACTATTTCAAAAAGAACTACTTTTGTGTTATGTAGAAACTAGTATTAAAGCCCATCATACGACGGTGCCACAACAGGCGAATCTGTAAATTCGATTTTAATTGTAAATTTTGCCTGTGAAAGGACTGTGATAATTGACAGGACTGCGAATAATAAATAAAAATGTTTATTTAATTTTCATACCTGCTTTTTCTTTAAGGTCGCGGGGCAGCGCTCGAGATTTTCCACCATCAGGTGGATGCCCTCAATGGTAATACTCAAGCGACTCGAACCCAGATGATCAATGTAAACTAGCCACATAGTTCTAGGCCGACCCCTTATGAGACATACTTCTCCTCTTCTTCCGGGGCGTCCACGGTCACCTGACCTATGATTTTATTTTCTTATGGGCTTACGATCAAGTTCATGTTTTTGCCCTCCTCCCAACCACCGACTTGGAAAATAGCAACTGCCTAAGAAGAACCATTGTGGCTAAACCAATGCAACTGAGGCCTCTCAATGCGGAGAAGTAGCAGTTCAGCAGCTAAAGACTGCCTTATTGTGATGCTGAACACTATCTAGTAGGGAACATCTGTCCTACCTCTCAGAATCTCATTTAGGCATTATTTCTATCATTACCCAAGACTCATGACCATAGAAGGGAATGGGGACAAAGATTTGAAAACAGACAGCTTGGGTTTCTTTCTTACCTCAAGTTTTTTTATAACGGATTACCACAGTTCGCAAAGACACACATTGCTGCACCGATCCGAGCATCCAATAAATAATGTTATTGCTTTTGATTTTATTCGAAAGCCCGGCGTACGATGGTTACTGCAATACTGGAAAATGCAAGTTCGATTCCATTTTTAAAAAATTTCATCTGTGATAGGATTGTGATAATTGGCAGTACTGCGATAATTAACAGTATTGCGAATAGTAAAGAAAATCACTGTCAACATGAGAGCGATACTAACACAACGTATCCTATTACAACGGGACAAAGTCACTACTGTAAATTTGACAGGTAAAACCTAACACAAAAACACATTTAAGGTATTAAAGGTTTGTGGAGTGACCTGACAGGGGCAGCCATTCGAGTATACATTGACATCTCTTGAACAGATGTGGGCTGCACCACATTGCCTACTTGCTCGCGGGACGCGAACAATCAGGCAGCGCAAAATACTTTAATCCTCCTGTATCTCTGTGGGGGTTGGCTTGCGACACCATGTTCATAGGAATAAAAGTGCTTCTTTATACGTGTTCTCTCACGTGTATGAATATTTACCATTTATTTCCGGACACCCTGTATAAAGTTAAACCTATGACGACAATATATTTTTGAACTGTAGCCTATGAAAAATATAAGATTTTTTTATTAGTCTTTTTCGTCGGCTGCGATTTTTGGATTTTAACAATCAGTGTTTTTTAATTTGTTGGAAACAATGAAACTTGTATTGTTGCTCGTCACTATAGAAACGGGCACGGAGCAGGAGGATTTAGCATTTTATATATAAGATGCTTTTCTCCTTCTAGTGCATTCTAAGCCACTTGAAACTAACAATTAGGTGAAATGAAGCTTCATCACTGTAAAAGAACTCCATAATTCCCGCTGTCGTGAGAACATTCACAAAATTCCAAACTGTCATAACTATGCAGTTTCTGGATCACCTGTGCTAATATAAAATGCAGATTGAAATAAGATTTTTAACCGTAATTAAATCTCCCCAAAGACACTAAAGCAAAGTAGCAGAAGTCTGAGTTCAATGAAATTGGTCCACTTAGCTTCGACGTAATGAGTTCAATGAAAATCTTGTCTGATCTTCGACTTAATAAATCAAATTTCGCTTTTCTAAGTTAAAGGGTCTCGGAGATAGGAAGTGGAAAAACCAATAAGCAATTCCATATTCAGCTACTTAATGATTAAATTTTTGCATCTCCAAGTACCAATCAAGCATCTAAAAGCTTCGTTCCCTCTTGTGTCTTGCACGTCAATTTCCTTCAATCCAACAATATTCGAGAGTTCAATTTTTCTCTTAACGTTAAAGCAATAAAGAAAATAAATTAAAACCGGAATGTTTTCCATCATGGCAGATAAAAAGTGGTCCGTTTAGTGTTGTAACAACGAGACTTCAGCCTTTATAAAAGTTTTATAGAGTGGTCAGAAAGCTTACCTCTATCTTTAAGCACTTTTTAAGAGAAAATTACATATTTGTTAAAACCGTTTAAAATTTAGTAAATTGAAAGTCGCTAAATAATTAAAGAAAGACCAAAAACTATAAATAACGGTGAAAAGCTGTTAAAAGAATAAAATTGACACTTTTTAAAAAAATAAAAAAAATGATTGTTATATGAATAAAGTATGAATTTAATCATTAATAATTTAGATTTATTTATAACTTATATTTTCTAATAAATAACCTAAGAAGACATTTAAGAGCAAGGGAAGAATTTTTGTATGTGTGGGGAATTTTAGCTGAAGACTGGAAATTCCTT